>MCJB01000780.1:211591-268568 GCA_002018475.1 Nicotiana obtusifolia | reverse complement strand
CTTTTCTGATTGCTATTTGGCCTTCTGTTGGGGAACGGTAGGTTTCGGTGTCGCTTCCTCTACTGCGAAAATTTCCCTTGCCGCATGTTGTTCTCCGTAGACGGTGATGACTCCCTTGGCCGATGGAAATTTCAACATCTGATGTAAGGTTGAGGGTACGCCCTTAATATCATGTATCCAGGGCCTTCCGAGCAGGGCGTTATATCTCATATCGCCTTCGATCACACAGAATTTCGTTGCCCTGGTAGTTCCAGCGATGTTTACCATCAGCGTTATTTCTCCCTTGGTTTTTTCCGATGCCATGTTGAAGCCGTTGAGCACCCGGACCTCGGAAATGATCTGGTTCGTTAGTCCCAGTTGTTCAATGACCCAAGATCGAACTATGTTGGCTGAACTCCCGGGGTCGATAAGTACGCGCTTCACTCGAGTATCGTATATTAACATCGATATCACCAGTGCATCGTTGTGAGGTTGTGTAAGACCTTCGATATCTTTGTTGCTAAAATACAGTGTTCCTTCCGTTGCATAGTCCCGAGTACGTTTTTCTCGGGTAATGGATATTTTGGTACGTTTCAGCACCGGTACTTGAGGAGCATCTGCACCCCCAATTATTATGTTGATTGTATGCTTTGGTTCTTTTTGATCTGCCGGTCTGTCCCTATTTTCGTAGTGATTTTTTGCTCGGTCGCTCAGAAATTCGCGAAGATGCCCATTTTCGAGCAACCGGGCTACCTCTTCTCTCAACTGTCGGCAATCTTCCGTTCTGTGCCCGTGAGTGCCATGATACTTGCATATAAGGTTGGGGTCTCTCTTGGCAGGGTCTTTTTGTAACGGCCTTGGCCATCTGGTGTCTTTGATGCGACCGATTGCTGAAATGAGCGTTGACGAATCGACATTAAAATTATATTCGGACAATCTGGGTGCTTCTTGACGATTATTGATTTTCTCGAAATTGCTTTTTGACAACGGCCTCCTGTTCCTTTGGTTGGGGTCGTACCTACTTTCCTGCCTCGGGGATTTATGCCCCCTCGGCACTATCCTTCGGTCTTCTGGGTACGGCCGGTGTCTGTCTCGATTTGACCTTGGCTCTCGATAGTTATCCCTTAGAGGTCGATCGAAAGCTCTAATGGGGTAAGAAGAGCCCGATGAAACCCCGACCTGGTCATCTTCTATCCTGATCTTCGACTGGTATCAGTTATGGATGTCTGCCCAAGTGACGGCCGGGTACTCAATCAAGCTTTGTTTGAGTTGTTGAGATGCCGCAGAACTTTGGATATTCAGCCCTTGGGTGAAGGCTTGCACGGCCCAGTCATCTGTAACCGGTGGCAGGTCCATTCACTCCATTTGGAACCGAGACACGAACTCCCTTAACGTTTCGCTGTCTCGTTGTCTGACTTTGAATAAGTCTGATTTCCTCGTCTCGACCTTGATGGCCCCTGCATGGGCTTTGATGAAGGTATCAGCGAGCATGGCGAAAGAGTCGATGGAATTTGGTGGTAAGTTGTGATACCACGTCATCGCTCCCTTGGATAGGGTTTCTCCAAATTTTTTCAGGAGGACGGACTCGATTTCGTCGTCCTCGAGATCGTTCCCCTTTATAGCACATGTGTAAGCTGTCACGTGCTCATTTGGATCCGAAGTTCCGTTATATTTAGGAATTTCGGGCATGCAGAACTTCTTCGGAATCGGTTTCGGAGCGGCGATGGACGGGAAAGGCTTTTGCATGAACTTTTTAGCGTCCAAACCTTTTAACACTGGAGGTGCCCCCGGTATCTGGTCTACCCTCGAATTATATGTTTCGACTTTCTTGTCGTTAGCTTCGATTTTTTTTTCTCCCGTCTCGACCCTCTTAGTCAACTCCTCGAGCATTGATAATCCCGGAGTCGGTCCCTGAAGTGTTCTCATCCGGTTGTGCTGTAATCCGCTCATTTTGTTCGGCTACCATCTGAGGAGGAACGGCTTCGGCTCCGCCCGGGTTCTGACTGCGGCTTTGTAGTTGGGCTATCGCCGCTTGCTGGGCTAGCAGCATATCAAATATCACTTTGAGTCTAATTTCATTTTCTCCACTATGTTGAATCCCTGAGTGGTTTTCCCCCTGAACGCTGTGTGATAGGCCGGGGGTCTGATCAATGTCGGCTGCCATTTGGGAGTTGGCGTCGATTGGGACCTCATTTTCGGGCGCAACGTTGTTTTTGACTTGGTGGTTGAATTCGTTGTTGATGGGAAGTGAGTGCGACATGATTAGGCTGTAATATGAAAAACAGAAAATTCTGCAAAGAGCAAGCGTAAAATAGTGCGTGAAAAAAGAATTGTATAAAAAATTCACTAATATCCTTAGCCCCACGGTGGGCGCCAAACTGTTTACCCTTAAAACCGAGTAATAATTGAATTTGTTCGTAGTGCTAAGGATGCGCGAATCAATTTGATACAATGTAAAATATAATGCAAATAATTTAGAAATACAATGGATAAAAAGGAGTAATCAAACCACAGTGATTGAGTAGCTGGTGACGAAATATAAAAAGTAAACAAAGTTTTATGAATAGTAGCGATGAACAGTAGCAATTTCTAGTATTTTCTCTTATAAGTCTTGTGTGTTACAATGAAGGTCGAATGCCCTTCTTATAGGTAGATAAAAGAGCCCTATACATGGTAAAAGTCTAATTACAAGGTAAATCCCTTCAATTACAGGATGGAATATCCTAAAATGGTGGCTTAACGTCTATAACGGTTGAGATATTTACTCCTGGCGAGATATCAGGAATCTACAAAATATCCGGTTGAAGCTGACCTTCTGTTACGAGATGTGCTTTTGGTCGGTCAATATCGGTCACCCCGTTCCGGTTGCTCCAGCCTCCGAGCTTTACTTGCTGACTTCGGATCGAGGCAACCCGGTCTTACATTGTACCCGGGCCCGACTCTTCTCGAGCAATCGATTACATCCGACCCAATACAGTAGTCATATTTGAACTCAGAATTTTCCCATCTACAAGTTTGAAAATATCAGACATAAACACATTTACTCAGCAATTTTAGGTTTGCTACACTGCACTATTGGTTGAACACAAACTCCTTTACAGTTGGTAATTCCTCTTTGTTCTTACTTCTTTTTATCTTCATTTATTTTTTGTCTGCATCAAACACAGAGATTAAGTTAGGATATAAGCAGGGCTGCAGGCGCATTCGGTAATATCTTGCACTCGAACTACATACATAAATACATGCGGATAGAAATTTTCAAAAAAATAAAATAAAATGTATATGTAGCAAGGTATTTTACATCCTGGATATGGTAAATATTCACAATAACACATGCAGACTTATATATTCTTTGGAACTTTGTAAAAATACATGTATATTTTCCTCGGATAAAGCTGGGATGTTGCTGTAAAATCTATGTAAATGTTCAACTGAACTATGTTTTGAAAGTAGAGAACCAACCAAAATTAAAACTCTAGCATTAACTTACATTTTGAATAGGTGTAAGTATAGTTTCGAGTTCATCCTTCTCTTTCTCAGAGGGAAGTTCGACTGATTTTATATTTTAGAGAATCTATTAGTGGCCTTGCTTGATTTGTTAGCTCACATAAATAGTTTTAGACATACAAGATAGACTTAGTTTAGTATACGCCATAAAGTAATTTTGGAGTGGATAATTAAATAATTATAGAGATGCTTTGTTTGATCATATTAGGCTACTTTTTTCCAGTAGAGGGTGGAATACAGTTTCGTCTTACAGTATAGATCTAAAATCTGAATTCAATTTTTTATCAATTGGAGTGTAGGATATATATTTCAATATATGGTAACTACTTTATTTTAGGCTACATGTTATCTTGTAGTTCTTCTGCAAAATGATTTTTTTTTTTTTTGCTGTGAACGACGATATGTATTAAAGCAAGAAATTAAAGAGTGTTATTAAAACATGGAACATATCTTAAGGATGCAGTTCCTAACAAGTCTTTGAACGAGCAATATGATTTGAACGAGCAGGTAAGGCCAGTTCTGTTCTAGAAATGAAATCAAAATAGACTGTTGGTAATAACATAAGCTCCTTTACTTAAGTTGGTTGTAATGTAATCTATTATAAATTAGCTATTTCCCAGAATTTAGTAAACTGATTTTTATTTTGGGAGAGGGGAAGCTTATAACCCTAATATAGAAACACAATCTTTTAAAAAAATATCTTTCTTGTAGAACAAATTACACATATGCAAGTTGCTGTCGGCAACTTAAAACGATGGGTAGTTTTAAAACTAAATCATGAGTGGCACTATTGCTTTAAATTTGCTATTCACTTTACTTTATGTTAAACATTTTATATTTGAAATTGATAATATGAAAAATAGTCATTTCATTTTTATAATTGCGCGAAGTGCGGATAAACTTACTAGTAACATGAATAAGACTGAAATTAGATACGAAAAATCTTTGTCTAAGCTGGATCCTAAGTATGTGGAAGTTCATAAAAATAAGTTGTGCACACATTGTGGTAAAACTGATCAGTTTAAGGATAGTTGCGCAACTTTGTTTAATGCAAAAGTGAAAAATAAAAAATATATTTTGCATAGTTGGACTAAGAGGCACTTGATTCGTCCTTTTAGTCAAAAGAAGGGATCCAAGGTAGTACCGGTTTCTAAATCTGACCTCTAATCTAGTTTTTCAGGCTAAAGTAAGAAGAAGCAATCAATTGTACTACTTGGATTTGTATATTGGTTGCTCAAGGCATATAACTGAAGATAAATTAAATTTTCTCTCATGAACGGCCTTCAAAAGAGGGAGTGTGTCATTTGGTGAGAAAGGCTAAATTACTGATAAAGGTAAGATAGGTAAGTCACTCTCTCACTCTATAGATTATGTGTATCTGGTTGTGGATTGTAAGTTTGAAAGTGCTTATGTGATTTTTGATGAATCTGATGCTTTAGTTGAAAAAAATATACTGGATGATGACTTTGAAATGGATATTATTCGAAGTCAAGTTTCAAGTGAGAAAAAAAATTATAAGCACACATATTGAGAAATCAGTCAAGGGAACTAGTCCTGAAATAGGCTCCTATGCAATTGGGCATAGTTTAAATTAATCAGGGGAATAAATATAATGACCCGGCCGGTCGTTTTAAGTGTTGTAGTCCCGTTCCCCCATTTACTGCTTATTTTATGCTCAATTTTTGTTATGTGACTTGCCCGGATAGTTGGTTTGGTTCCGAGGATATTCCGAAATGAATTAGGACACTTAGTCCCAGGACTGGAAGCCTAAGTTGAAAGAGTTGATCGGATGTTGACTTATACGTAAATGGATCCGAATGGTATTTTGATGGTTCCGATAGCTCCGTATGATGATTTTGGACTTAGGAGTGTGTCCGGATATTGATTTCGAGGTTCATAGGTGATTTTGGCTTGAAATGGTGAAAGTTGGAAAAATTAGAAGTTTGAAAAGTTGAGAAGTTTGACCGAGAGTTGACTTTATGGTTACCGGACTCGGATTTTGGTTCTGGAAGTTAAAATAGGTCCGTTGTGTCATTTATGACTTGTGTGCAAAATTTGAGGTTAATCGGAGTTGATTTGATAGGTTTCGGCATTGATTGTAGAAGTTAGAATTCATTAGTTTCCATTAGGTTTGAGTTGGGGTGCGATTCTTGATTTTGATGTTGATTGACGTGATTTGAGGCCTCGATAAGTTCGTATCGTGTTTTAGGACCTGTTGGTATGCTTGGACAGGGTCTCGGGGGACTCGAGAATGATTCGGATGGGAATCGGATTGGAATTTGGACTTAGAAGGATTTCTATTGCTGCTGATGTCTGGTGCCATCACACATGTGAAGGTTTGGTCGCAGGTGCGTGATCACAGAAGCGAGCCAGTGGTCGCAGGTGCAGTTTGAGAGAAGTTGACTAGTGGTCACAAGTGCGAGGGTTTGTCCGCACCTGCGAAAGTGCAGATGCGAGAATAGGAGCGCAAGTGTGAAGGGCGAGAGACAGGTATGTTTCGACGGAAGCGGATCTCATGTCGCAGGTGTGACTCTGCAGCTGCGGTGTCTGGTCCTTAGAAGCGAAGGCAGGGCCTTCAATTGGAAACTGCATAAGCGGAATTTGGCCGCACTTGCGGAACCGCAGAAGCGGTTAAATGAACCGCATGTGCAAGATGTTTGGCAGAGTATAAGGTCGAGGGTTAAGTTATTTTTCTCATTTTTGGACTTTGAAAGCTCGGTTGGAAGCGATTTTTGAGAGGGGTTTCACGAGATTTCTTGGGGTAAGCCACTTTTGATCATTTTTATTCAAAAATATTGATTACCCATTGAATTTTCTACCTAGTTCATGTGTTTTTAAGGTGGAATTTTGGGAGTTTTGGGCTAGGGATTGGAGAATAAGATTTGGGAATTTGAGTGACGATTTGGTATCAGAATTTGGTAAATTTGGTATGGTTGGACTCCTGGTTGAGTGGGTGTTTAGATTTTGTAACTTTTTTGGGATTCCGAGACGTGGATATGGGGTTAACTTATGAGTTGACTTTTTGATTTTTCTAAAGATCATAGCTTTATTAATTGGAATCAATTCCTATAGCTTTTGTTGATAGTATAACGTTATTTTTGGCTAGATTGGATCCTTTCGGAGGCCGATATGCGTGGGAAGGGCTTGCTAGCGGAGTGATTTTATTTGCTTGAGGTAAGTATTTTATTTAAACTCGAGTGAGGCACTCTTTATGATAGCTACTTGCTATTGGGTGCGCACATGCGTGGGGATGAACCCATGTGCAGGCACCGGGGTTATTTATTCAGGTTCGGGTTGTGCTCGAGCTCTTATAAGCCTAGATTTGACTGTTAAACTTTAAGCTATGATATTCCTCACATTTGTAATATTTTGTGTGAACTATTTGAGCCATATTTGAGGCTACATAGAGGTTTAATCCCTTAATGAACTTGATAAATGCTTTTCAGTGATGAAATTGCCGATTTGAGCTATGATAGCACACGTTGCACATGCCTACACTTTAGCATGTCATTTATATCAGTCCAGGAGCATGAGAATCTTATTTCATTCATTATATACCTGCATACTAGTGTATTTGCTCCTGTATGATATGTTTGGACTGGGGGCCTGTGACCGTGCCTAGCGTATTATGCTATTGGCACGTGAGTTGTCCGTACGGATTCAAATATTGACATTATTGGCACGTTATTAGCACGTGAGTTGTCCGTGCAGCACGTGAGTTATTCATGCAGTGTGTGGATACAGATCCATCCCTCTAGGGTCACCATCTCATATTTCTCTCTTGATGGTGTACAGACGGTTATTGAGAATACTGATTAGTGGTTCAGAACGGATATGGAAAGTTAAGAGAATCTGATTAGGGTTATGTGTAATTTGCATTTCCTTGATCATTTATCTGATTTAACTGCTCTTCACCTCTACATGTTTTAATATTGTCTGAGCAGAGTATTTGAGAAACTGAACATATGCACACACGGATGTTCTTCTCATGAAACTTGATGAGTTAGTTTTCGATATTATTCTGTGCCGGTTTAAAAGACGGAACTACAAAGGGATAGCTAGTATCATTAATTATTTAAGCTTCTCTTATCTTGCCGTGTTTATTTAGGATACTTGTTGAGTTGGTTGTACTCATACTATACTCTACACTTCGTGCGCAGATGCCGGTATTTCCGAGTACAGTGGTTGCTGATTTTGGAGTTTTTACTAGTTCGGAGATATCGAGATAGTTGCTTTGGCGTCCACACACCTTGACTCTCCTCTATCTTTTAGTTTTATTTATACTGTTCTACCCTCATATCTAGTGTTTCAGACCATGTTATTGTATAGATTCTCCTGTACTCAGTGACACCCAAATTTTGGGAGATATTGTATTGAGTCGCAATATTTTCTTATCAGTATTTATGATATTTCTTCGTTAAACTTATATTACTATATTTTCCAAATTTAAAGATGCGTGGTTTTTTGTGAATATCGGCTTGCCTAGTATTGCGATGGGCGCCATCACGACATGTGAGTTTTGGGTCGGAGTTCTTGTAGAGTGGAACCATGCAGTACCAGAGACGAGATAGATCTTCCAAAGAACAAGGCCTTTTTCAAATAAGCTAATTCATTTGGGACCCTGCAGATCCACTCTTTTTCCTATTCAATGAAAGCACTAAACATGGGTCATTTAAAAATAATATGCTAGAACTTGGTTTGATAAATCACATATGTACTTGCTTGAGTCTTCCCTCAAATGATTGGCTAGTATGATCTTTATTTTGCTAAAATGGCTTAAATGTTTTTCCTAATCTTATACTGTAAAAAGTATGCACTCAGACCAAGATATACCAATTCTCGCAATGGTCTAATAATACTACCCTTATTGTCAAATATGGAGAATCATTGCAGGTTGGGAAGGAACAAGCAGAAGAACCTGTTTCGTCAGTGTTCAGGTATGCATTCATTTACTCTAGACTGAATTCATATTTTACTTGCAAAAGCCACGTCCATTCTAAACTCCACTTAAAAATTCATCATCTACCCAGAATGTTCAAACTTTTAAAGCCCCAGCCTTACATGCATCTTAAACATTATCAGCCAAATTCGCGAACGGTTGTGATGGCGCCTAATACCGCCGTCAGGCAAGCCGACAATGATTAGTCAATTCAATTACTCGTTCTAGTACTTGAAAATCATAATTTTTATTAATGAAACATAAACTACAGAGGTGAAAAACCCATAAGAACCCCCAAAATGGGGTGTCACAAGTGCATGAGCATCAACTAGGAAATATGACAAAATATAACATCTGTCTGGAATACAAATTAGATAGGAGAATGTAAATAACTCTGATGGAGACTCTGTGTGCTGCGGACTCGTAATATAGGATACAACTCACCTAAGTCCCCGCAATAGCCACGCCTCTGCGTCCACAAGACCACTAGACATATATGTACCTGCACAAAATGTGCAGCAAGTGTAGCATGAGTACGTAAAACACGTGTACCCAGTAAGTATCTAGTCTAATCTCGAAGAAGTAGTGACGAGGGGTTGACTTCGACACTTACTATGGGCTAACAATAAAATACCGAAATTATAATTATGCATGGATTATATAAATACACCTGAAAATTCAATAATTAGAAATAAATAAATAATTCTTTCATTGATAGTAAATCCCAAATTAATTCTTATCATTTAACAAATTTATCTCTCAAGCCAATGAAATAATATCAATTACAATTGGACCCCAAGAATTATTACACACGAATTATACCAAGGTCGTACAGCCCGATCCAACATACAAATATATAAACTATGCACTGCCGAGGGTCGAAAGGCACAAATCATAGATGCATCTATCTGCTACCGAGGTGTCCGGCCCCTTCCACGAGAAGAGAAAATACTTTATAGACAACCGATTCAAGATTATTAAGGGGCTAATATTCAAAGAAATACCAATTCTCATTAATGGCCAAGTGACCCGTCCAAAACTCAAGTAAATGAAATTTAATCTTTTATAATTCCTTTATCAAGTTCCAATATGATTTAAGCAATTAAATTAACAAGTAGGGTGCAACATCGCAAGTATAACATGATTTGGGTCCTAGACTACCCGGACATAAGCATAATTAGTAGTTATGTACCGACTCTCGTCACCTCGTGCGTACGCAGCCCCCACAAATAGAAGCACACATTAAATCAATTCACCTATGGTGTTAATCTCTCTTACAAGGTTATAAAAGAGACTTACCTCGCTTCGAAGCTCCATAACCGGCTCCAAAGCTTTTCTAACAACTCAAACTGGCGCCAGTCGCTCCAAAACTAGTAAATAAATGTAAAATTCCATGAACATGTACTCTAATACTCATAATAAATCAATTTATAAAAATTTTCAACTCCGCTCGAAAAATTGATAAGCTCACTCTCGGGCCCACATGCCCAGATTCCAAAAATTTCTGAAGATAATCATACCCATAACACTACAAACTCAAATATATGATTTATTCCCGATTCCATGTCTAATTTTGTGGTCAAAATCCAAAAATATCAATTTCTAGGTTTTCCTACAAGATCTCAAATTTCTACAAATTTTCATGTCTAAATCCATAAATAAAAATCTTGTATTTAACTCACAATACGTGGGAATCACTTACCTTGACATAGATGATGAAGATGACACTCCAAAATTGCTCCAAAAATCGGCTCCCATGGAGGAGGTAAAGTGAAAATGAGCCAAACCCCCGATTTAAAAAGAACATTGCCCAGTCCGACCTTCTTCGCGTACGCGACACTTCCCTCGCATTTGCGAAGCACAACCTGCTTCAGTCCCAATTTCCTCCTTCGCGATCGCGAAGACAGGCTCGTGAACGCGATGCCTTTCCAGGCCTGACCATCGCGAACGTGGAACCATCCACGCAAACGCGTAGGCCAAAAGCTTCCCAGGCCCAACTTACCTTACGCGAACGAGACAGGGCGATCGCGAACGCGGAGCTCAACTGCCCAGACCTTCGCCAATGCAAATCCCTCATCGCGAATGCGTAGAAAAAATGGTCCAGTCCAAAACTCCTTCTTCGCGAATGCGTGAGCCCCTTCGCGTTTGCGAAGAACAACACCAGCACCAGCAAACTAGCAACAACATCTTAGCCAACTTGGTCCAAAATCACCCCAAAACACACGTGAGGCCCCTGGAACCCCGTACAATCATACCAACCATTCCCAATACATGAAACAAACTTGCTCGAGGCCCCAAATCACATCAAACAATGTTAAAACCACGAATCGCGTCCCAATTCAAGCTTAGTGAACTTTAGAACTTCAGACCTCTACATTCGGGTCGAAATCTAACAAATCACGCCCGATTGACCTTAAATTTTGCATAGGAGTCATAATTGACATTATGGACCTGCTCCAACTTCCGGAATCGGGATCCGACCCCGATATCAAAAAGTCCACTTCCGGTCAAACTTCCCAAAAACCTTCAATTTTCCAACTTTCGCCAAATGACCCAGGGATGACCTACAGACCTCCAAATCCACATCCGGACGCGCCCCTAAGACCAGCATCACCATACGGAGCTATTCCCGGGCTCAGAATTCCAAACGGACATCGATAACATCAAAATATACTTCTACCCAAATTTATGAAATTCTTCCAAAATGCCAACTTTTCATAATAAGCACCAAAATGCTCTCGGGTCAGCCAAAACCCGATCCGAACATATGCCCAAGTCCGAAATAATAATATAAACATATTGGAACTTTCAAATTCCAATTCCGAAGTCGTTTACTCAAAAATCAAACCTTAGTCAACTCTTCCAACTTAAAGCTTCCGAAATGAGAATTTTTTTTCCAAATCAACTCCGAACTTCCCGAAATTCAATTCCGGCTATCGTACAAGTCATAATACCTGACGTGAAGCTACCCAAGGTCTCAAATCGCCGAATGACATGCTAGAACTCAAAACGGCCGATCGGGTCGTTACACCATAAATTATGAAAGGAGAAAAAGATGCAGATACAAAGAGGGAATCAAAAGTTGAGGTTTAAAAAGAGCATTGATCTAATTGTATAGAAAATGATGCACATACTGAGGGAGAACTAGAACTTATGATTGGAAAAAATTGAGCTGAGTGTTGTTAATTTGCACAAAAAAAAAGTGAATGTTGTCTGATTTTGTATATATCAAAAAGTTATAAACTTAGCCATCTATAGGGTTGCAATGAATGAAAGATGAGTCCCTTACACTTGTGCAAAAGCTCTGTATTTTGTGTATGGATAAAAGGGGCATCAAATGAAGAAAAATCAGTTCCTCAGCACCTCTTCCAAAAAGAAAGAAAAAAGGAGGACAGAAAAGAAGAAGGTGAATATGGTATTGTTCAACTTCACTAGAACCAAAATGGTGAAATGAGGAATTATACTGCAGTTGAAAAAGGAGAAAATAAAAACTTTTTATAATTCCCGAAACCCTTGAACCTGTTCCTTTACTCTTTTTCATATGAAATAAGTTCAATTCCCGTTTGATCTTGTGGTCTTTTGTTGAACAATCATGCTTTTTAGTTCTATTGTGATGTTCTAGTGCTTAACTTTTCATTACAATTGGCTTTTGGTTAATGTAATTTCCTCGTGCTTTGATTTCATGATTTTTTGATGACTAGTATCCTTAGATTAATGTTCTTAGGAGTGTTTAACTTGATTGTTTGTTGTGTAGCCCCAATGACCATAGGATTGTATTACATTCTTGCTACATGTTTGGCATACTGTTAGATATTGATATATTCGATGAGTTATAATCTTATTTTCTTATACAAGAAGCATTTCGAGAAGTTTTTCTCTGTAAGAGAATTCAAGTCTTAGGCTAGAGTTAGCTTGAGCATTTTGCTACAATTAGAGTGGTTGTAGGCGGTCAAGTGACTATGATTTAGTCTCTTAGGTTATAAGAGTTTTGTAATCTGAAACTGCTCATTTGTTTAGTGAAGTTTTTGTGAGAAATCCCAGAGGTGGGTCGTGATTTTTACTCCCTTGAGAAAGGAGGTTTTTCAAATATAAAAAATCTCCTGGTGTATTTAATTCTGCACTTTACTATTTCAGTTGTTTAACGAATGAGCAGATATAAGAACCAATATCTTATACAGGTATCTAAGCATGCACCAACTTAAGATCAGCTTACAATCAGGTTAATAGATTTGAGATTTCGTTCTGAAATTGTGAAATTGATACAAAATCAACAAACTCAGCTAATGTTTATGGAGATGTGAATTCTGAAACTATTGTTTCAGTTTTGATTCTTATTTTGCTTCAACACAATGGTGGTGGGTAAGTGAGAGTAAATTTGTTAATTCCTTGTTAATGGCAGGGTGATCAATTCGGAATGTAGCTATGACTATTTTGTTGATGAGATATACAAGTAATTGGGGAGGAATTTAATTACAAGTGACATGGAGATAAAATATACAGTGAAGGATGGCTATGTTGCAATTCCAATATATAATGATAAGAGTGTGCGCTTGTATATGGAGATGAAAAAGAAAAACTAGATATCATTGAATATGCATCATGCATAATGTTGAAAAATGTGTATTCAGGTGCTGAATGCTCATATTCAAGTTAATACTTGGGTGGTAACTTACTTGCAACAACTTCAGCTGGTTTACAATATCAGAACATAGAAAAGTACATAGAATTAAATGTTGAGATGATGAATAATCATAGAAAAGAAGATAAAATTGAGATAATGAAGGAATATTGTATAATAGACAACGTACAACATGAAGAATTTGCAGAAGGTAAGTTGTATTCGGATAAAGATACACTCATTAGTGTAATAAAGCACTACGCAACACGAGAAAAATATCAATTTATGGTGGAAAGATCATTTACAACAAGGTATGATTTCTACGTATGAGATTGCATTTTTATGTAATTTTGTGTAAACTGCTTGTATAAAAAATATATAATTATTGTATAATAGGGTCGTATATGTGTACTTCTCTATGACATTGTGTATACTTCTTTGTATAAATATATATAAATATATAATTATTGTGTAATGAGATTGTATATGTATACTGCTCTGAGATAGTTTCTCTGGTACTTGTATAATAAATGTAATATAAATATTTAATTTTTGTATAATCAGATTTTATATGTGTCATGCTTGTATATTTGAGAAGGAAGTGTAAAAATCTTAAGAAGTGCATTATCGTAACACTAAATTTGAAATAGGTAATGTCTTACATGCGTGGATGAAAGTTGCAAATAGAGTTTTAGATCTTCAAGTTTACACAAATCAAATGTCTTAAAGGTTAGACGGTTCAATGATGTTCACACTTGCCCAGAAACGGGGAGACTATTTTCACAACGTCATGCTACTTTATCAGCCATTGCAAAAATGATCTGCAACAAGTATGTCAATCCAAAAATAATATACACTTCGGCAGATATCATGAGCGACATGAAACCACATAGTGGGATTAATATGAGTTACATAAAAGCTTATAGGACAAAAGAAAAGGCACTTGAAATGCTAAGAGAGATCCCACATGAATCTTATAGTAAATTGCTGGGTCACTTGCATATGATAAATATGACAAATCCTGATTCTGTCACAATGTTACATAAATAAGAGAACGAATGCTTCATGTATGTTTTTGTCACACTAAATGCATCAATCAAAGGATGGCAATACCGCAAGCCTATTGTAATGGTTGACGGGAAATTCCTTAAATCATCACACAGGGGGACAATGTTAACAAAGCGCACAAGATGCGACAAGTGAGTTATATAGAGTGTTACTTATATGAATCCATCGCAGTCTCGTATAATAATTATATATGGTATAAATAGTTCTTGTCTGCGTATAACAAAAATAACATGTGGATGCTTTCTTATTTGCTTAACCAGGTCAAATAATTTCACTAGCATATGCTGTGGTTGATTCTGAAAATGATGCTTCTTGGGAATGGTTTCTTGTAATGTTTAGACAAGCTTTTGGGGAAAGGAAAAACATGTGCATCATATCCGATCGTTATGCAAGCATATTGAGGGGATCTTTGATTGTGTCTAGAGGTATCTCACTATATATGTATCTTCCATCTTTGGAATAACATAAAAAAATAGTTCAAGAAGAACCATGACTGGCTGAGGAAAGTATTTTTTGCAATAGCTAGAGCATACAAAATTGAAGATTTTAATCGCCTCATGGAAGATACAGATAACAGTGATAAGAGGGTAAGGGGTTACCTATTAAATCTATGGTAATAACTTCAAATATTGCCGAGTCAGTCAATGCAAGAAATAGAGAGGCAAGAGAGCTACCAATCATGAGTTTGCTAGATTACATGATGAATTTGGTTATCGGATGGAATAATATAAATAGAATGACTTCAACGAGTACATTTACTGGCATAGGAAAAAAATATAACGAAGTACTGATGGAAAATAGCAGTTTATCGTAAAAGATAACGGTAAATATTCTTTTATCATGTCTTACTTCATACACCTGAATAATATACTTTAATAACAATGCATTAATACTTGTCATATCCCTGATTTACTAACTATATCTATTTAAATTTAGATAAGGGCTTCAACAGATTATGTATATGTAGTGATGGATGCTGAACAAAGGAGAAACATAGTCTGCATGCAAAAAAGAGAATGGTCGTGCAAACGATTTCAAGTGGATGAGATTCCTTGTCCACATGTTATATCAGTATTGGACTACACACACATAGAAGCACCCAAATATTGTTCTTCCTATTACACCAAGGAATACTTCAGGAAGCTATTTAAACGAAAACAAATAAGTCGCAATTAAAAGTAATATTCAACATTAGCATTTCAAATATATTGTTCAAAAACATCCCAAACAAAAAGTATAAAATGTGATATAACTATGCAACTGTATCCAATCATAAGACAATATCAGAACCAAAGTACTTCATCTTAAACTATATGCGAATTTTCTGCTAAATTATCCCAAACTATTTCATCTTGCCCTTCAACTTGCCCTTTTTCTTGATATCCTTCAAAGTCTCGCCATCACCAATGGAATGCAACTTGCCCTTTTTCTTGTTATCCTTCAAAGTCTCGTCATCACTAACGACATACGAGTTGCCCTTTTTCTTGTTATCCTTTAAAGTCTCGTCATCACCAACTGCATGCGACTTGCCCATTTTTGTTAGATCCTTAAATCTACCAGTAGACTCGTCGTCACTAACTGCACGTGCTCTTTGTTTTTTCACTCCATAATCGCATAGCAATATACCATATCGGGTCTGTATCTCATCAATATCAATAGCTTTAGAAATTCTGTTGTCTTGAATGATGTACTCAGCAAATGCAACAACATAAACACCATAGTCACTACATACAAGGTCGCACATTGAATAAGTTAGTATAATATCCAAATAGGAATTGATGTACAAAAATGAATAAGAATCATAAATATTCAATAATAATTTACATATTATCTTGCGTTGGCAACTTATCAACGACATGAATCTCAAAAGGATCAGTGGCGGAAATTCCATAGGATTCTCCTTTGTATCCCAAAAACCAATACGATGAAGGAAATACGAGAGCGACACTGAGTATGGCTCAATTGATCCCCGAACTGCAATCTTCTGTTGTGCGCCACACATGGAGTCGTATACATAAATGCGCCAATCTTTGAATGACAATCTCTCCAATGTCTAGTACCACTTATCAAGCAGATTTATCAGGAAAAGGACTTCATCAGCAGTATACCAAAGAACGTTACATATTAAAAAATACCCAAGTATAAACTCAACAATTGAATCTTTTCAGTAATCAAATTCATGTCCTTGTTTTTCTCCAAAACTCTTTGTACAAATTTGAAATCAAGCAGTTAAATCAATAATCAGTAGTTGTGAATCTTACTGGAACATCAGCATTATACTTCCCTTTTTTCTCAAAATTAAAAAATAACATCGATATGCTGAAATATGAAGAATAAACACACATAGTCAGAAAATTATATTATGAGAAAACTAAATGTATATTTTATGTATAAACTGATTATGCATTCTACAGAAGATACGATAAATATACAGTTGAATCATAAAGATACAATAATTATACAAGTGGATCTTATAAAAAAAATCACTTATTATACATAATAATGAATATACAAAGCAGATCATAAAAGTATACATTTATTATACATTCTGACTGTCACGACCCCAGTTCTCCTTCGTAGGATATCGTGATGGCACCTAGTCTCTACGACTAGGTAAGCCTAACTATCAATAATAACCGAACAAATATAATTATCAAGTTACTGAAAACAACTGACTATTTGATAAAAACCTTCCGAAGACAGAATCTCACAATACACACCCTAAAATCGGTGGAACTGAGTCATAAGCTCTATAGAATCTAATAAGAGTAACTACTACATCACTGTCCGAAAGTAAATACAACAATAAATGAGATAGGTGAGTCCGAGGCCTGCGGATGCCGAGCAGGCATAACTTGAAGTCTCCGATAAAGCAGCTAGCAGGAATCTCTATCTACCTGCACGAGCAGACGTACCTGGATCTGTACAAAATATACAGAAGTGTAGTATGAGTACACTACAACGGTACCCAGTAAGTATCAAGCCTAACCTCAGTAGAGTAGTGACGAGGCCAGGTCAAGATACCTATTAAGATATAAATAAGCAGTATGAAAATGTAGTACGGATATGTAATGGAAAGTGAGGAAATAACTGATACGAAACAAGACAATAACATGAACTAATACCAGAAGTTAAGCATGGAAATAGCATAAAAGAAGCAACTAAAGAGGCTTCAATGATCATGTATGGACAACAACTTCTAGAATAATAAAGAATGAAACAACAAGAAATATTGCCACTAAAACACTTTGCAACATGAAATAAACAGCAATAATCACAATGAGGTGCTGCCTCGTGTATAATGGAATCAAAACCGAGTTACTGCCTCGTATAATCAAGAATCACAACCGAGGTACACCTCGTATTCACATTTCTCAATTTCAATCACAATATTTCTTTATACTGCCACGTGAGCCTTACTTTTGAAAATAGATTTTGGAAAACAGTTTTCCCGAAATAGCTACGTGCACTTTAGCCCACATTATGACGTTGCGTGGCTTCACGTAGTTTCCCTATAAGCAACACGCACATAAGTCCCACCGTATATCGCCGCATGCACATTAAACCCAATCCTTATACCGCCGCATGCGCGTCAATATCACAACACAATAATATTTCGCATCACAAGTGCCCATATATCACAACTTGCCAGCAACAATATCAATGTTTCCATAGCAATAGCCCATGGTTCCACCACAACATAGATAAGAATATCAACAACAACAATGAATGAAAATGCTCAATAAGATAGACATTTCAACAATAACCAACATTGTCTCAACGTATTAACAACTTTCACAATTTCAGCACCAAATAACTCAAAAACGAGAGGAATAATGTATAATCATGATATTACATAAGGAAAACCCATAATAAAATGGATAGCATTTAACAATTAGTTCAAATAATGGAAGTCAACAAGGAAAGGGATAACATGAACAATTACTTCAAGTAACAAAGATTAACAATGAAGAGATAGCTTGTAACAATAAAAGAGACAGCACGTTCAACTAAAGCATGAGAGCAATTTAGCAAGTAGGATGTAGAACAATTACTAAAAAAATCATTTAAAACATGTAAGGATGGTCTAACACAATTAAGAGTAAATTGACTATGAGAATTTAGAACATGATATGGTATTTCAATTTAAGCATGAAAATAGTCTAAGTAGCCTAAATCGGACAAATACCACGTAAGACCCGTGTACCCACTCGTCACCTTGCGTACACGGATTTCACTTAGCACAATTGAAGCAACAATACCAATCCTAAGAGGTAGTTCCCCTGCATAAAATTAAGCAAGACACTTACCTCAATTAGGCTAATTCAATACTCGAAAATAGCCTTTTCCTTAAAATCAGTCTCCACACGGCTCAAATCTAACCAAAATTGACTCAATATCATCAAACAATGCTAAGGAATTCAATTACAATATAAAAAGTTGAGATCTTTACACTTTTCTAAAAAGTTAACAAAAGTCAACCCGGGGACCGTCCAGTCAAAACCCGAGTCTAATGGTAGATTCCGTGTATCCATGACCCCACAAGTTCATATATATGATTAATTTCAAAATTTGAGTCCAAATCGACTCTCAAAACTCAATTTCTTATTTTTCAAAAACTTCGTAAAGTTTCACAAATTTCTACTTCGATTCACATGATTTTGATGTTAAAATCTAAGATATGTTGATGGAATATGACTAGAAATAGATTAGAATCACTTACCCAAGGTTTGTAAGTGAAAATCCCCTCTCCAAATTGCCTACTACCGAGTCTAGGGTTAAAAAATGAGAGAATAAGTTCAAAAATCCCGTCTCCCAACCCTTTAACTAGTTGCAGATGTCGCATTTGCGACACAGGATTCTAGGGCTCGCATTTGCGAACCCTGACATACTTAGCTTATATCGCAATTGCGATAAAGTCTTCGCAATTGCAAATTGGTAAACATCGCAAATGCGAACATGACCAAGTCCTGCTGGCTTCGCAAATGCGAAGATGAGGTCGCTTTTGCAACAATTACCCTCACCTGTCATCCTCAATCTTGCGAGCCTAGCATTCGCATTTGCGACACCAGACACCAGATTTTCCTATTTTTCAATCCAAACCACTCCGGAATGTGTCCGAAACTCATCTGAGCCCTCGGGGCTCCAAACCAAACATCCACACAAGTCTAAAAATATCATACGAACTCGCTCGCGGGATCAAAACACAAAAATAACATTTAAAACTACGCATTAACTCTAAAACACATGATTTTCAATGAAATTTTCAAGAACTTCTAGAATTACATCTAAGCGTCCGAATCCTATCAAATCAACTTCAAATGATACAAAATTTTGCAGACAAATTCTAAATGCCATAACGGACCTATTCCAAGCCCCAAAATCAAATTTCGAGCTCAATAGCTAAAAGTCAACCTGCGGTTAAACTTTTTAACTTTAAATTGCCAAAGTTTGTGAATCAACACAAATCAACGTACGAACTTCCAAAAATCGATTTCGGGCATACGCCCAAGTCCGAAATCACGATACGAAGCTATCGGAGCCATAAAAACACAACTCTGGAGTCGTTTTCACAAAAGTCAAAGTTTGGTTAATATTTTCAATTTTAAACTTCTAAGTCATGAATCAAGGGTCTAAATAAACCCAAAAGCTTTACGAAAAAAAACTAATCAATCCCGCAAGTAATAAAAGCAAAAACACACATGTGTGAAGCATGAAAAGGGATAACGAGTCCGCATGTCGTGCTCGGTCTCCAAGTCGCCTCCTCGACCGAATGACCCCTCCATTGGACCTTCACTGAAGCGATATCCTTTGATTTCAACTTCTGGACTTGTCTGTCCAAGATAGCCATAAGCTCCTAAATATAAGTCAAATCCTCATCCAATTGGACTGTGCTGAAATCTAGAATATAAGACGGATCACCATAATACTTTTCGAGCATAGAGACGTGGAACACCGGATGAACCGCAGATAAACTAGGGGGCATAGCAAGCTTGTAGGCCACCTCTCCAATTCTCTCAAGGATCTCAAAAGGTCTGATATATTAAGGGTTCAACTTGCACTTCTTCCCGAACCTCATCACACCCTTCATGGGTGAAATCCGGAGCAAGAATCGCTCTCCAACCATGAATGCCACATCGCGAACCTTCTGATTCGCATAACTCTTCTGACTAGATTGGGCAGTACAAAGGCGATCCTGGATGATCTAGACCTTCTCTAAGGCATCTCGAACCAGATCCGTGCCTAATAACTTAGCCTCTCCCAGCTCAAACCACCCAATTGGAGAACGACACCATCTCCTATATAGAGCCTCATACTGAGCCATCTCGACTAGTAGCGGTTGTTGTAGGCAAACTCCGCAAGTGGCAAGAACTGATTCCAAGCACCCCCGAAATCCATAACATATGCGCGAAGCATATCTTCCAATATCTGAATAGTGCGCTCGGACTATCCTTCCTTCTGAGGGTGAAATGTTGTACTCAACTCAACCCGTGTGCCTACCTCATGCTATACAACCTTCCAGAAGCACGATGTGAACTGCGTACCCCGGTCAGAGATGATGGATACGGGTACGCCATAAAGTCGGACAATCTCGCGGATATAGACTTGAGCCAGTTGCTCTGAAGAATAGTTAGTTACTACCAGAATGAAATGAGCCGACTTGGTCAACCTGTCCATAATTACCCATAACGCGTCAAACTTCTTCTGAGTCCGTGGGAGCCCAACAACGAAGTCCATGGTGACACACTCCCATTTCCACTGAGGAATCTTAAGCTGTTGAAGCAAACCACCCGGCCGCTGATGCTCATACTTCACGTGCTGATAATTTAGCCATCGAGCTACATACTCTACTATGTCCTTCTTCATCCTCCTCCACCAATAGTACTCCCTCAAGTCCTGGTACATCTTAGCGGCACCCAGATGACTGAAGTACCGCAAACTATGGGCCTCCTGAAGAATCAATTCAAGCAAACCATCCACATTGGGCACGCATAACCAGTCCTGCATCTGTAACACACTGTCATCCCCAATAGTAACCTCCTTAGCATCGCCATGCTGAACCGTGTACTTGAGGACAAACAAATAGGGGACACTCTCTAATATGATCATATAGAGAAGACCGAGAAACCATGCAGGCAAGAACTCGAATGGGCTCCGAAACATCCAATCTAACAAACTGATTGGCTAAGGCCTGAACCTCTAATGCTAATGGCCTCTTTGCTACTGATAGATATGCTAAATTACCCAAACTCTCCGCCTTTCGACTCAAGGCATCGGCCACCACATTAGTCTTCCCGAGATGATACAAAATGGTGATATCATAGTCCTTAAGTAACTCTAACCACCTTCGCTGACACAAGTTAAGTTCTTTCTGTTTGAACAAATGCTGTAGACTTTGATGGTCAGTAAAGACCTCACTAGGAACACCATACAAATAATGCGGGCCGGATCTTCAATTCATGAACAATGGTTGCCAACTCCAGGTCATGGACTGGATAATTCTTCTCATGGGTCTTCAGTTGTCGAGATGCGTAGGCAATCACCCTATCATGTTGCATCAACACCGCGCCAAGTCCAACACATGACGTATCACAATATACAGTATCAAACCCCGAACCCATAGGCAACACCAACACTGGGGCTGTAATCAAAGCAGTCTTGAG
Source organism: Nicotiana obtusifolia (assembly GCA_002018475.1). Taxonomy (NCBI): domain Eukaryota; kingdom Viridiplantae; phylum Streptophyta; class Magnoliopsida; order Solanales; family Solanaceae; genus Nicotiana; species Nicotiana obtusifolia. Next base: position 246,793 of record MCJB01000780.1, on the reverse strand, counting down.
CTTTCGAAAGCTCGCCTTACACTCCTCGGTCCATCGGAAAGGAGTACCCTTCTGGATCAATCTAGTCATAGGTGCAACAATAGATGAGAAACCCTCTACGAAACAACGATAATACCCGACCAAACCAAAGAAACTCCGGATCTCAGTAGCTGAAGACGGTCTGGGCCAACTCTGCACCGCCTCAATCTTCTTCAGATTTACCTTGATCCCCTCACTCGACACCACAAGACCCAAAAACGCCACCGAATCAAGCCAAAACTCACACTTTGAAAATTTTGCATATAACTTCTCTCTCAAGGTCTGGAGCACCATCCTCAAGTGGTGCTCAAAATCTTCCCGACTACGAGAGTACACCAAAATGTCGTCAATAAACACAATGATGAATGAATTAAGATAAAGGCTGAAACACACTGTTCATCAGGTGCATAAATGCTGCTGGGGCGTTGGTCAGCCCAAATGACATCATGAGGAACTAGTAGTGACCATACCGAGTCCTAAAGGCAGTATTCGGAATATCTGAATCTCCAATCTTCAATGATGATAACCTGACCGCAAATCAATCTTTCAGAATACTCTGGCACCCTGTAGCTGATCAAATAAGTTATCAATGCGTGGCAATGGATACCTGTTCTTCACTATAACCTTGTTCAACTTACAATAGTCAATACACATGCGTATAGAACCATCATTCTTCTTGACAAACAAGACCAGAGCACCCTACGATGACACACTAGGCCGAATGAATCCCTTATCAAGCAACTCTTGCAACTGCTCCTTTAACTCCTTCAGCTCCGCTGGGGCCACACGATATGGTGGAATAGAAATGGTGTACCCAACAACAAGTCGATACCAAAATCGATATCCCTGTCGGGCGGCATATGCCCGGAAGATCTGCTGAAAATACATCTAGAAAGTCTCTCACTACTGGAACTGACTCGACAATAGAAGTATCAGCACTGACATCCCTCACAAAGGCTAGATAAGCCTCACACCATTTCTCAATCATCCGCTGAGCCTTTAAAAATGATAGCACTCTGCAAGGAACATCATCTAATGCACCTCTCTACTCCAATCGTGATAAACCTGACATAACCAACATCACAATCTTGACGTGACAATCAACAATAGTTTTTAGATTAATTTTAGATAACACCTGCGTTTTCGGAAAGCGGATTTTACTTTTATAAAAACTACTTGGTTTGATTTTCCCGAAAGCAAATTTTATTTCTTAGTCCAACGTACGGCACGTGGTTTTGTTTTTAGACAAAAGCTTTTCTTACAACGAACCTTACAAATCAATGACGTATTCATGATCCCACTTCATTCCATGATAACTTTAGTGAAGTTCGAAACAATCTTATCTTCTCAACGTAAATATGTAATTGCTCTTTTACTAGTATAATTTAGAATTCGTAAATACTTCTTGTAAGTTTTTTTTTTTTTGTCAGGAAAGATAACAACTTATATTAAACAAAAGTAGCGATTGCAGGGAGCTAAGTGCACTAGATGTATGGTGCACTGTAGTTACATTGTTACCAGTTATAACTAAAGGTGGATTCCCAGAAGGATCCAGGCTAGAAGTGCCCATAATTGGATCAAAACGTTGCCTTAGACTAGTCATTTCTTGTGGTAGATTTACAGTAGTAGTTATAGAAGAGTGTCCAAAAAACAAGCACTGACGAGGCGTGGTGTTGCTTCTCCTAGAAAGTCAGCATTGTAGGCATCCATGGCAAAAGGTGGTGGTGATATCTACTAGGTTAGTCCCATTTTTTGCTAGTTGGTCAGCGACCATATTCTGCTCCCTGTAAACAAGCCTGATGATAGGATCATTCAGTTCCCTGAGCATGCACCTGCAGTCATCAATGAGCGGGAGAAGTGAGTATTATTATTATGTAGCAAGGAGATAGTAGCAATGGTGTCGATGTTAATTTCCAATGGCCAAAAATGACAATGATCAGCCAGTTCCATTTCAACGCTTGAGCCAAGGCAGATGTGTCCTGTAAATCCTAGAATCCATGTTCCTGTAGAATTACGGAAAACCCCACCAATCCCATTTGATCGATTGTTCATACATGTAGTTCCATCTGTATATTTAGTTTAAAGAACCCATGTTTTGGAGGTTGTCATTTTACATACATAGGTGTTTTTAGTCTTTTGTTGGGGTTAGGAAAGGAAGTAAAATTCCGAGGCTCTTATTACTACAACACTAGTATACATACACGATGCGCAGATCATTTCAATATAAAAAAGAACAGAGAGAATTTATATTTATATATATATATATATATATATATATATATATGTTGCATTCTAAATTTAGCGACCTCATCCATAATAATTAAAACAAAAAATCAAAAAAATGAATTTAATTGAGTTGTCTCTATAAAATTATTACTTAAGAAGAAGAACAATTAAAATTATTGCTTAAGAAGAACAATTAATCTAAAAAAGTTGAATTTCTTCATCTAGTGAAAAATCAGCCAACTCATTTAGCTTTGCTAGTGTCTCCAGCGAGCTTGTCACTTCTTCATTGTTCTTTTTTTTTTTTTTTTTTTGGATTTCATCTATTGATTTTGGTTATGTAATATAATCCATTATGAAATTTCGCATCATAATTAAAAAGATATTTGTTCATCTCAAATTCAAATAAATATTAACTCTCTATTTTTATAATAAATATTTTACTTTTTTTGTGAGAAAGCTTATTTACTCGTTACTTGAAATTCTTTTGTTGTTCATTTTTTTATTTTAATTTTATTAATAATTCAGTTATGTGGTATTATCTATTATATGGCTTTTTCTCATCATAATTGGAAAGACACTTTCTCGTCTCAAATTCAAATAAGTCTCATCCTTCTTTATTTTTTTTAATTTTTTTCTCTTTTTTGTTTTATTATTACTATCATTATTGTATTATTCATTAATTAATATTTTAATATTTTCATGTGACGTCTTATTAGTTTACCATTTGAAAAAATATCCTTGCTTAATATAAAAAAGTATAATAAAATTTTTTACTACTCCTGAAAATTTAATTTACTCAAGTTAATTTTATTGCTAAAAAATATTCAGTTAATATTCAAATTTGTCAATAATATTTTTGAGCATTATTAAACTACTCTCACATTACTTATATTATATAGATGTTTTATTTTAGATCTTATTTTGCTACTTGTAATTTTTAAATATTTTAAAGTCATCAAATCTTTAATATGTTAAGTAAATTAATTTACTTTATTTTACATTTTAACTTACTTCATAATATATATTTCGATAATAATTTTTTTCAGTTTTTTTTTTAGTAAACTTTTTTACTCGTTATTTCTTCTTTTACTGTTCAACATTTTTTAGTTTTGATTTTATTAAAATTACGTTTACGTGGTATTATCTATTATATGGCTTTTCTCATCATAACTACAAATATACTTTCTCCTCTCAAATTTAAATAAGTCTCATCCTTCTATATTTATTTATTTATTTATCTCTTTTTTTTGTGTTTATTTTTACTTTTCATTTTTGCGTGATTCATTATTTAGTATTTTTACATTGTTAGTGACGTTTTATTAGTTTACATTTACGAAATATCCTTTATTAATATAAAAAAGTATAATATAGATTTTTTCTATTTCTGAAAAGATAATTTTACTTACTTTAATTTTATTGCTAAAAAATATTCAGCTATTATTTAAATTTGTCAATAATATTTTTTAGTATTATTAAAATACTCTCACATTACTTATGTGATATATATTTTTTATTTAAGATCTTATTGATGCTTGCATTTTTTTAATTTTCAAAATCATCAAAGTTTAATATTTTAAGTAAATTAATTTACTTTATTTTATATTTTAGCTTACCCCAAAGTATAAATAGACATAGGTTATCTAAATCTACCTCTTTCTTTAAGTCTTATTTTTTATATTATAATTATTTATTTAATATGTCACATCTATATTTCTAGTGAATATAGAAGAAAATTGAAGAGTAGATCTATCTATAGATATAGATATATAGACATATAAGTAGAATTTATTAAAAATAGTTTTAATCTTATCTAAAAGTACTAAGTGACTTTTTCTCAATAATGTTTTAAAATTTTTCTAGGGAATTCTATCATATAATATAAATATTTTTATTTAAGATCTTATTTTGCTGGTTGAATTTCTTTTTAATTTTTAAAGTCATCAAATATTTAATATCATAAGTAAATTGTATTTATATTTTTAATTATCCCAAATATATAAAAATTATTATTTCCTTAAAAAGAATATAGATATTTAAAAATTTGAATTTGCATTTAAAAATAATTAAATAACTTATTATTACTGACCTAACTAATTTTGTCCTAAACTATGACATGTCTTTCTCCTACACTACCACTTGTCATAATCCTAGGCTAGACTTTCTTCCTTTTAATAATATGTAGAATATATAGATGTGTCACGACCCCAATTTCCCTCCGTAGGATGTCGTGATGGCACCTAGTCTTAGGGACTAGGTATGCCTAACACTTACTGAATTAATGGCAAAATTTAACCAACAACTGTTAAATACAAAACAGGAGTTTCTATACAAAACCAACAATCTCAAAACTGGTAATTCAAGTCATAAGCTCTACTGAGTTTACTAGAAAGTCTTCTTCTAAGTACAGCTGTTTTGGAATAGAAATAAACAGTACAAGTACAATATTAGAAGGTGACTCCGAGGCCTGCGAACGCGACGGCAAGTATACCTTGAGTCTCCACAGCAAAGTTCGAACAGCTAGCTAATGATCAACCAACTCCGTAGTAACTGGATCTGCACAAAAATATACAAAAACCGTAGCATGAATACACCACAGCTGTACCCAGTAAGTATCAAGACTAACCTCGATGAATTAGTGATGAAGGGCACTCAAGACACCCATTAGATCAAATAACCTGTACAAGTATGAATGTGAAACTAATAGGGAACAATATCAAAATAAAACTAAGCATGATAACAATAACAAACAGTGCTTGTAATACGAAACTAAGAGCAACAATTAGCAGCAGGGAAACAAACAGGTAATAACGATGTGGAGTAAGCTGAATATAGTTAAATTTCGTTGAAACCAAGCAGAGAAAAAAGTAATAATTCGATAGTAGCAACCGCTTCCACATAGGATTTGTTCAAAGATTTCCCCGAGGTACTTCACCTCATAGTCACATTTCACGGGTCCTAATTCATGAACCCTAAAGACTTGGAATCTCGTATCAAGAAAGTGACAATATCAAATATCTGCACGGACAACTCACGTGCCAATAGAATAACTCTCACACAGAAGGCAAATAAACGGGAGTACATGTAAATGGTAAATAACATCAGGATTCATCTTCTTAAATCGATATGGATGATTAATTATGTGCATGCTTGTGCAAGTGTTCTCTCTCAATTCAAGTCAACAAGATAAGAGTAGAGACAATGAATGGCAAATAAGAAATGACCACCACAAAATGTACAAGGTATAACTCACACAAGGCAGGCACACCACTTCACAAATATCAACAACAACAACGCCCCCAGGCCATCACAAGTCATCACAAATCATCCCCTGACATAGTCCACCTTGTCTCGCCACGTGCGCAACAATAAAGTAAATACCTGCCTTGTCTTGCAACACGCGCATAATAATGTTCCCACCTTGTCTTGCCACATGCACAAACCCACATATATAGCCCGCTTTGTCACGCCGCATGTGCAAATACCAATAACAACAATAGCACGGACAACTCACATGTGAATCCCCGACAATCCTCTCAACATCATCACATGTGCCAAAACATAACAACACAATATAAGGTTTTTCAGCACATGTGCCCATATGCCATAACTTTTCCTCAAAACAATTTCAAGACCACAATCACGCATAGCTCTCAGCTCGAAAATACTGAGTACGACAACAACAACAACAACAACAACAACGATAACACAAGAGTACGACAAGTAAATAAACACAAGAACATCAGAACACAAAGGAACGGAAGAACGAGTTCACAAAGAAAGAAAAAACAAGGAATAATGGTCTTAACAAGAATAGCTCAACAAGGGAAGGGATAATGTGCAACACTGATTCCACGTAAGTACAACTTGACGATAAGAGAGATAGCATGAATCAATGATTCCAAATAAGGATAAGTCAACAATGAAAGGATAACAAAACTTCATCTAAGGTTAAGCAAATTATGGAAAGGACGACGTTAACTTCAATTAAGGTTCAGCAATTAATGAAAAGACAACATAACTTCAATTAAGGTTAAGCAATTACAGAAAAGACAACATAACTTCAATTAAGGTTAAGCAATTACAGAAAAGACAACATTGAAGTTAAAGAGGCAACAACTTCAATCAAGGCACATAAGAGTTTAACTGGAAACAAGGGTAGAACATGAATCAATTAATTCCAAATAAGTCACATAAAGGTGTATTTAGTAAATGGAGATTTAACATGATAAAACAACTTCATATCTAATGAACATAAGAACCTAAGAGTCCTAAGCGGTCAAAATTTCCACAAATAAGCCCGAGTACGTACTCGTCACCTCGCGTACACGGCCTTCACATGACCCAATTAGCACAAATGACTCAATCCGAAGGGGTAGTTCCTCCACACAATGTTAGGCAAGTCACTTACCTCAAAGAAGCTAGTCCGATACTCTAAAATGACCTTCTCGAGCGAAACAACCTCCGGATAGCTCAAATTTTGCCAAAATAACTTCAAATCATAAATAAAACTCATAGGAAACAATTCCGGATAATAAAGCTTCAATGTTTAACAAAAGTTAATAAGTCAACCCAAAAGTCAACCCCGAGCTCGCACCTCAGAATCTGACAAAATTTACAAAATCCGAGCACCCATTCAATACAAGTTCAACCATACCAAAACTACCAATTTCCGACATTGAATCACCATTCAAATCCTCATTTTACATTTTGAAAGATTTTTACAAAATTTCCCATCTTCTTCCCTTCAATACACTAATTTAATGATAAGTATGAAATCATGAAATGTAATCAATTTCGGATATAGAACACTTACCCCAATCGAACACGTGAAGAACCCTAAAAAATTGCTCAAATTCGATGTTTATAACTCAAAATATGATAAAAATGGCAAAACCTCGAATATAACCATTCTGCCCAGCATTTTCGCATTTGCGAACAGAAACGCTGCATCTGCGGGCTCGCATTTGCGAGAAAAGTTCGCATCTGCGAACACAACTTACCAGGCCAGGATCCGCATCTGCGGAAAACACGGTCACACCAGCGACAGCGCAGAAGATCCAAACGAGCCGTAGAAACGAACAGCTTCACATATGCGATCACTAGACTGCAAAAGTGACTATCAACTTGCGTGCAAAACTCCGCAGAAGTGAAGCTTCCTCCCAGGCCTCAATCAGCGCAGAAGCGACCAAACTCATGCAGAAGCGGTTCCGCACCTGCGCTCCAAAATGACGCAGGTGCGAAGCACCAGAACCAAACCTACCCCAAGTATGAAAATGATCCGAAGCTCGTCCGAAACACACGCAGGGCCCCCGTGACCCCGTCCAAGCATACCAACAAGTTCCATAACATAATGCGGACCTACTCGAGGCCTCAAATCACATCAAACAACATTGAAACTACGAATCGCACCTCGAATCGAACTTATGAACCTTCAAATCTTCTAACTTCCAAAACTCGTGCCGAAACATATCAAATCAACCCAGAATGACGTCGAATTTTGCATACAAGTCCCAAATGACGTAACGGAGCTAATCCAACTCTCGGAATTGCAATTCGAGCTCGATATCAATCAAGTCAACTCCCAGTCAAATCTCTCAACCTTCTAAAACTTCAACTTCCTAATTTTCACCAAAATGCTTCAAATTATCCTAAAGACCTCCAAATCTAAATCTGGACGCACGCCTTAGTCCAAAATCATCGTATGAAGCTACTGGAATCATCAAAACGCCATTTCGGAGTTGTCTACACAAAATTCAAACTCCGGTCAACTCTGACCACTTAAGCTTCTAAAACAAGAATCCTTCTTCCAAATTGATCCCAAATCATCCGAAAGCTGAACTCGACCACACAACAAGTCATAACACATAATACAAAGCTGCTCCAGACCTTAAGCCGCCGAACGGGACGCTAATTCTCAAAACGACCGATCGGGTCATTATATTCTTCCCTCTTAAACAAACGTTCGTCCTCGAACGTGCCAAGAATCTTTCGAAGTAACTAAATGACTAAGTGAACTTACCATACATACACCCGCGGGTGACCCCACGTCACCCCAATCCACATAAGCCCGACAACACCATTTGAACTGAAAATTTTTCCTTCCACTCGCACTGATCAATCAGCTGCAACAACTCATGCCTACCCCCCACAAGATACAACCACACAACGTAACACATCACAAATATGCCCATAACAATATCTCCGATCACAATAGCTGCCCATAATCAAATCCAGCACCGGCAATTAGCCCCATATCCGCTAGAACCCTATTTCAAACCTTCACAACACTAACAACGATGCAAGAAACATGAAGACCTCATAACTATTCACCCGAATCAACAAGTCACATCTAACGCCACCTAGGCACACACCTCGCAAGCTAAAACTCAACAAGCACAACACAAATATAATTGAATATGCAAAGAGAAACACATGAGAGAACTATCAAAAAAGCCTGACATGCAGCTCTCCCTATCAGTACCATACTTACGAATCAGTTCCACAAGGGAGAAATCAAATATATCAACTAATCACAAGGATCTCATTTTAATATAAGTTCACCGCGGCACGCAGTTCAGTTCAAACATATCAAACCACATAAAAACACGAGGACTCCATCATCAGCTCTGAATCACAATTCAATTTCCACTGGCTAAGTCACAACACATACTGAACTCCCACACCGGTAGAGCATCTAATTCACAAATCGTAACCAACTACCAGAAATCACATCAAAACCTACCATAATGTGTAACACAAAGTCACTTCTAGAGTCATAACTCTCAATAACGAATAAAACAAAATGATAGACACGGGCTACCACTATAGAATCTTCCAACAGGGGAAAACACATAAGCAAAGTACCAAATCACTGAACTCATCCATATATGAAGCAAGGTAAGAGGACTCACCCCGATAAGCCGGACCAAGTCAAAATAAGAATGTTGCTCCTCTATAACAATTGAAATCGTACCTGTAATGACACCATGTTGTGCGACGGCCTCAGCCTACCGTGGAAAGCATATCGATGGGACGCGCCTCCCCCTCTTGGGCGCTCTCTACTCATCTGAATACCCTGCTGTGACATATCTATCCTGAGTCTGGGATAATATCTCACCATGTGGCTGGTATCTCCACACTCAAAGCAACCTCTCCGCTGGCATGGCTGTGGAAGCTATTCGGTACGAGCACTTGATACCCATGGATATCTGAAGCACCGCGCGAAGCCTGAAGTGCAAACTGAACTGATATGCCGCACCCTTAAGCTGGAACGTAGTAAAAGCAACCCCATTCGTCTCCACAATACCCAAAGTGCGGAGAATACGGTGGCACTCGTCTAGGAAACCATGTTCATCCTCTGAAGCCAAACCACTAAAAGTAGGAGGGTAACACTTCTTGAACCTCGCAAGTCTAAGTTGTTCCTCCTCAGATGCTGCTGCCCTACCCACGGGCTGAACTGGAACATCAGGCTGCGTCGGCATGGCATCTGGAACCTAACCAACATGGAGTCGCTGCTCTGGAGTACGGGTGGCGGGAGTCTAAGCTCCTCCCCTCGTCTGTGAAGTAGTTGGCGCAACCAGAATTAATCCCACCTAAGCCAATGTGTCAAACATGCTCAGGAACTGTGATAAAGTCTCCTGAAGTCCCGGGGTAGCAACAGGCACCTCCGGTACCTGTCCTTCAATGGGAGCTACTGGCGGCTCCTCAACTGCTGCTCGGATAGGTGCTCTAGCTGCGGCACGTGCTCCTCATTGGCCTCTGCCTCTGACCCGTCCCCTAGCAACACCATCTCTGGGGGAAGCTTCATCAGTAGCTGCAACTCGTGTCCTCACCATCTGTGAGAGAATAGAATGGCAAAGGCTCAAACTCTTAGATCAATATATCCGCACGATAGGAATGAAAGAAGTGAAATTGTCATAATAGTTCTGTAGCCTTTCGAAGATAAGTACAGACGTCTCTGTACCAGTCCGCAAGACTCTACTAAACTCATTTATGACTCGTAGCACCTATGAACCTAGAGCTCTGATACCAACTTGTCACGACCCTAATTTTCCTTCGTGGAATGTCGTGATGGCACTTAATCTTAGGGACTAGGTAAGCCTAACACTTACTGAATTAATGGCAAAATTTAACCAACAACTGTTAATTACAAAGCAGGAGTTTCTACAAAACCAACAATCCCAAAATTGGTAGTACAAGTCATAAGCTCTACTGAGTTTAGTAGAAAGTCTTATAAGTACAGCTGTTTCGGAATAGAAATAAACAGTACAAGTAATTTATTAGAAGGTGACTTCGAGGTGTGCGAACGGGACGATAGGTATACCTTGAGCCTCCACAGCAAAATCCGAACAACTAGCTAATGATCAACCAAATTCGTAGTACCTGGATTTGCACAAAAATGTGTAGAAAGCGTAGCATGAGTACACCACAACGGTACCCAATAAGTATCAAGCCTAACCTCAGTGAGGTAGTGATGAGGAACAGTCAAGACACCCACTAGATCAAATAACCTGTACAAATATGAATGTGAAACTAACAGGGAACAATAATAGAATAAAACTAAGCATGATAACAATAACAAATAGTGCTTGTAATAGGAAACTAAGACTAATAATTAACAGCAGGGAAACAAACAGGTAATAACACCGTGGAGTAAGCTGAATATAAAAGTATGGTGAAACCAAGTAGAGGGAACAAGTAATAATTCAATAGGAGCAACCGCTTCCACAAAAGATTGTTCAAAGATTTCCCCCAGGCACTTCACCTCAAATTCTCATTTTACCGGTCCCGATTCGTGAACCCTAAACACTTGGCATCTCGTGCCCACATTATAATTCATATCCGCACAGATGACTCACATGCCAAGGAAGTGACAATATCAAATATCTGCACGGACAACTCACGTGCCAATAATGATAATGATTCATGACCACTTGGACAACTCACGTGCCAATAGAACAACTCTCACACAGAAGGCAAATAAATGGGAGTACATATAAATGGTCAGTAACATCAGGATTCATCTTCCTAAATCGATATGGATGATTAGTTTCGTGCATACTTGTGGAAGTGTTCTCTCTCAATTCAAGTCAACAAGTAAGAGTAGAGACAATGAATGGCACATAAGAAATGACTACCACAAAATGTACAAGGTATAACTCACACAAGGCAGATACACCACTACATAAATATCAACAATAACAATGCCCTTAGGCCATCACAAGTCATCACAAATCATCCCCCGACATAGCACACCTTATCTTGCCACGTGTGCAACAATAAAGTAAATACCTTCTTTGTCTCGTCATACGGGCATAATAATATTCCCACCTTGTCTTGCCACATGCGTAAACCCACATATATAGCCCTCCTTGTCACGCCACATGTGCAAATATCAATAATAACAATAGCACGGATAACTCACACGTGAATCCCCGACAATCCTCTCAACAACATCACGTGTGCAAAAATATAACAACACAATATAAGGTCTTTCACCACATGTGCCCATATGCCACAACTTTTCCTCAAAATAATTTCAAGACCACAATCACACATAGCTCTCGGCTCGAAAACACTGAGTACGACAACAACAACAACGATAACACAAGAGTACGGCAAGTAAATCAGCACAAGAACTTCAGAACATAAAGGAACGGAAGAACGAGATCACAAAGAAAGACAAAACAAGGAATAATGATCTCAACAAGAATAGCTCAACAAGGGAAGAGATAATATGCAACGCTGATTCCACGTAGGTACAACTCGACGATAAGAGAGATAGCATGAATCAATGATTCCAAATAAGAATAAGTCAATAGTGAAAGGGATAATAAAACTTCATCTAAGGTTAAGCAAATTATGGAAAGGACGATGATAACTTCAATTAAGGTTCAGCAATTACAGAAAAGACAACATAACTTCAATTAAGGTTAAGTAATTATAGAAAAGACAACATGGCAGTTAAAGAGGCAACAACTTCAATCAAGGCACATAAGAGTTTAATTGGCAACAAGGGTAGAACATGAATCAATTAATTCCAAATAAGACATGTAATGGTGAATTTAGTAAATGGAGGATTTAACATAATAAAACAACTTCATATCTAATGAACATAAGAACCTAAGAGCCCTAAACGGTCAAAATTTCCACAAATAAGCCCATATACGTACTCGTCACCTCGCGTGCATGGCCTTCACATGATCCAATTAGCACAAATGACTCAGTCCTAAGGGGTAATTCCCCCATACAAGGTTAGGCAAGTCACTTACCTCAAAGAAACTAGACCGATAATCTAAAATGACCTTCTCGAGCAAAACAACCTCCGGACGGCTCAAATCTAGCCAAAATAACTTCAAATCATAAATAAAACTCATAGGAAACAATTCTATATAATAAAGCTTTAATGTTTAACAAAAAGTAAAAAGTCAACCCAAAAGTCAACCCCGGGCCCGCACCTCGGAACCTGAAAAAATTTACAAAATCCGAACACCCATTTAATACGAGTTCAACCATACCAAAATTACCAATTTCCGACATCGAATCGTCCTTCAAATCCTCATTTTACATTTTGAAAGATTTTTACAAAATTTCCCATCTTCTTCCCTTCAATTCACTTATTTAATGATAAGATAAGTATGAAATGATGAAATGTAATCAATTTCGGATATAGAACACTTACCCCAATCGAACACGTGAAGAACCCCTCAAAAATCGCTCAAATCCGATGTTTACAACTCAAAATATAGTAAAAATGGTAAAACCCTCGAATATAACCTTTCTGCCCAGCATTTTCGCATTTGCGAACAGAAACGCCGCATCCGCGTCCTTGCATTTGCGAGAAAAGTTTGCATCTGCGAACACAACTTATCAGGCCAGGATTCTTATTTGCGGAAAACACAGTCGCACCAGAGACAGCGGAGAAGAGCCAAACGAGCCGCAGAAGCAAACAACTTTGCATATGCGATCACTGGACCGCAAAAGTGGCTATCGCACCTGCGTGCAAATTTCGCAGAAGCGAAGCTTCCTCCGAGGCCTCAATCTTCGCAAAAGCGACCAGACTCACGCAGAAGCGGTTTCGCACCTGTGCTCCAAAATGTCGCAGGTGCAAAGCACTAGAACGACCTGCCCCAAGCATGAAAATGATCCGAAGCTCGTCCGAAAACACACCCGGGGCCTCCGCAACCCCGTCTAAGCATACCGACAAGTTACATAACATAACGCGGACCTACTCGAGGGCTCAAATCACATCAAACAATGTCGAAACTACGAATCGCACCTCGAATCGAACTTATAAACGTTCAAATCTTCCAACTTCCAAAACTCATGCCGAAACATATCAAATCAACTCGAAATGAGGTTGAATTTTGCATGCAAGTCCCAAATGACATAACAGAGCTAATCCAACTCTCGAAATCGCAATCCGAGCCCGATATCAACCAAGTCAACTCTCGGTCAAACCTCTCAACCTTCCAAAACTTCAACTTTTCAATTTTCACCAAAATGCTTCAAATTATCCTACGAACCTGCAAATCCAAATCCGGACGCACGCCTAAGTCCAAAATCATCATACGAAGCTATTGATATCATCAAAACGCCATTTCGGAGTTGTCTACATAAAAGTCAAACTCCGATCAACTCTTACCGCTCTAAGCTTCTAAAACAAGAATTCTTCTTCCAAATTGATTACAAATCATCCGAAATTCGAATTCGACCACACACATGATTCATAATACATAATATGAAGCTGCTCGAAACCTTAAGCCGCAAATGGAACGTTAATTCTCAAAACGACCGGTCGGATCATTACAAGATGGTAGTCAACCTGTTGGGAGAGGGTGTTGAATGTGTTATTGTTACGCATCAGCCATAAATGCCATAGAAAAAAAGTAATTAAAGTTGTTGTTGGTAAGTTATTAGGGAATGAGATGGAACGTATGTGAGTCATGGTATAGAGCCATTGAATCGTATTGGTGGGTTGGCCTGCCAGGTTTTCCACGGCGTGTAGAAGGTTTAATTGTGTCCATATACTTCTTGTAAGTTGAAAGACTAGACTCGCATAGTTTTCTTACTTTGGAAGCTAAACTCAATCTCACTAACAAGTCATAACATTAAAAGCTCTTTCTATTTATTTATTGTGGTCCACAATACTAAAAACTTATACAGTCATACCCATGATAGCAAGTTAAATATTGGAAACCTAGTGGTACCAAAAACCCTTATCGGAGAAAAAGGAACATGCTTACAAATGTGACTAAAGAACGTGACCAATGGATAAATAAAAAAATAAATAAATAAAGTGAGGGAGAAAAAGCAAATTGACAAAATAGGATATACTCCAAGATGATTCTAGCTCCACTTGCGGAGAAAAGGAGATACCAACGTCCCCCAAACCCTACTTGTGGAATTACACCAGACTTTTTGTTGTTACTATTGCAAAGAAAAGGAGAGAAACTCAGGAACAAAAAGGGATCAAAGAATGGATCCATTTGCCCTGAGCACACCGTCTGGTGGTCACAGAAATAGTACATCAAAAAAGAGAGGTAATTTCCCTGTTGAGAGTACTTCACTGCAACTCAAAGGAAGTCTTGGATTGAAAGGAAAACTAACGAGTCTCCTGCTCAATTAGAACTTATTGTCAGGCTGTTCCTCCCAGTAGAAAGAAAAAAATGCTACCAATAGAAGCTTACTATCAAATTAGATCAAATCCAAAAAACCAGCCCAACCAACCAAGAAATGTTGATGATTTTCATGGTAAAACTCCACCTAGTGCTTAGTCTACCAATTGAAAGGAAATGATATAAATGTACAGTCACTGTTGCAAGTCTCCACCAATAGGTTTTTTCTTTTACCTTCTTCCTCACTTTCTTCTTTTTTGCTTTTCCGTTCTCGCAGGGGTTGGAATGCATGGATGGGTATGATGCTTTGGTGAATACAAGAGACCTCAACTGAAACTTGAACAAATTAAGAGGAAGGTCATCTAAAAATGTTTAGGTGATAACAAAATGGTTCAGCAGAAACCAGTTATACAATGCGATCCTCAAAAAGAAATTCAACTTTTTCAGGAGAATGAGGGTTTCTTCTAGCTGTGATTTGCACGAGGGCACCATCACTTAGCATGTGTTGTAGTACCCTAGCTATGTTTTTTGCATCATCTATTCCAAGGTGATGGCTCCCTAACAAAGGCATCTGGAGTTCCCTCATCATTGAAAGCATTCCTTTGGCCTACCAGAAATGAAGTAAAACCATACTTCGGTTAATTCTTCCAAAAGTATATAAAAAAAGGAAGAGGAATGGAATAGAGAAGTAGAGAAAACCTAAATTTCCTAAATCAATATGAGAGAATGGCATTGTTAAAAGTTTGCATACTCACCCTCCTCTTGTAGAAGTTCAAAAACACATCCTTCAGATTAATCCATTCCATAAAATATGGTGGCAATTTCATCCCTGCTACATTGCATTGCTGAGGAACTTTAGTCTTCAGATCCCAGTTCCCGCTACATACACAAATTGAATTCAGTCACTCATATCCCAGTTCCCACTGCTCGCTCTGTTTATTCCTACATATTTACACTCAGTGTGTACATTAGGTTCTTGGTCTTATTTTTTTTAATTATAATCTACAATGCAAAATCATACCAAAACATGTCCTATCTCCTCCCCACATGGAATAAAAATAACTTTTTATTTTAAAATACTCAAATATGAATATGATAGGTTTAAGGCAACTTATTCTAGCATACATAATATTCTCAACAATAAGCTGTTAAGCCCCCAAATCATGATATACCCTTGAAACTAATACGTCGACCGTAAGTTGTGCACTGTGCTGTAGCAATGAAGATAGTCGTGCTAAAACAGGCAAGCTCTAACATGGGCTATAGCTAAAAGCAGGTAATTCTCCGGTTAGTGACAAATGCACCACAAGAAAGTAGCTGTAGCACCTTTTTGGATCATGAGCATCAGCAAGTCATCCATATAGCACACAGCAAACCCAAATGACTTCTCCCACACATTTAAATTTCCATTTTCTTAACTATAGTATCAAATAACAATGTTTAACCATAAAACTGATATTTTTAGTTTACCCAGTAGCCTTTATTATTCAGCCTTCCATAGCAACAACTTACCAAGTAACAAAGGCAGCCTTATTAAGACAGCCACCAAGTTCATTTCTCCACAACTGATGTTGACCTAGCCAGACTTCAAACTGCTCGATAACTTCCGCAAATGGTATAGCTGTATCATGCCAGACGCTGCATGAATTATCGTACATGCAAATGGACAATATTAAGCATCAGATCCAGGAATTAGCAATTGTAGCAAAAATGGTGCATGCTCCATGGTTAATGAGGATCAATCGGCAATAATTTCTATCAGCAATTAAGCATGTTAGTGATCCAATTTTTATCTGCCCACGGAGTCCTCACCATTGTTCTCCACCAAAAACATCCAAATGTAGAAGTTTATTTTCATCTTTTGAAGATTTAACAACAGATTTGGATCGTACAAGTATATCTCCTATAGCTGCACTCCTCAGTTCCAGTTTTTCTCGTGAAACAATCATATTAAGCAGGTAACCTAGCTTATAAGAATTAAAACATTACAGGGTATAGGAGAGTAATTTGCCCACAACTACCCTAAGCATACATGCTGCTTCCATATCTGAACCTGTGACCTTGATGTCATAATGAAAAGCTACCATTCTGGAGCTACCCACAAAGAACTCATTATTATACTCGTGAAAAGAAGGCAAGATGATGAAGACTTTGAAAAAGGTAAAGCAAGGTCAATAGTGGACTCTGCCCACATAATTGAGACCCATAAGAGACATGACTTCATGAGAAAAAAATAGGGGTTCATGAGAAGCCAAGAGGATTCCCCTATTAGAATCCATGGAAATTAGATAATACTTTTTTTAATACCAAGAAAGAGAATCATATACTGACACTGATTGCCATAGCTTCACTTAACGAGGAAAAAACTATCATGGAAGCTCTTCAGTTACATAAGGAAAGAAGAAAGAAAACAATGCTTTTCTTGAAGAAATGAAGGCATAAAGTTGCATGTTTCTAGTTTAACAAGTGAAACAACTACATTGCAATTCTTCATATAGAAGCAAAAGGCACTAAGTTCCAACTGCTGAATTGTATTTCGAACTACTGTATTAGATACCATACCAATCAACTCCTAGTTTTCCATATTTCCCTTCTATATATTCGTTTATTCTTTCTTCGTGCATTTTTGTTGGCCTCACAAACCTGTAGCAACACCAGAAAAGAGAAGAATAAAGATTGGTCTTGAAAAATAAAACACAATGCTACATTCCCAGCATCAAAACATCGCCTTTCACACAAGTACTAAATGTTAAAATACAATAATCTAACACTTAATACGTCATATAATCAATAATATGGACTTGTTCCACTTCATGTTGTAGCAATATGATATGCTAGATTACATCAAGAAGCCACCAGTTAAAGGTGGAAAATAAATTACAGGTTTGAGCCAGTTTCTTGGAAAGGGTTATGCCACCCATCATTGTTATGGTTAAGAATGGATCACTGACTATTCTAATGGAACTAATTTATCAGCAACACAGTCTAGAGAGAAGATTATGCTAATAAGATAAAACAAACTTCCCCTCCTTCAATTTCTTTACAACCCTAACAGCCCATGGCTTGTTTCCTGTCTCTTCCGCTACTTCCTATAAGAACCAAGACTTGTCCAAGCAGCTAGTTGCTTCAAAAATTTTAATGCACATGGAGCTCGCCACAACCTTACAGTTGTGGGTTTGAAAAGTATATATGACATTCTCTCTCAAAAATTCATAAGAAGTTAACTCGACTCTTTTACAGTGTTTTCCTCCCTCTTAAGCAATTTTCTATAGACTAGCCATTTTCGTTTTCAAGACAAATCCTCCCAAAGCAAATTTAATAGCTCTACTAGCATGAGAAGTACATCTTTATGACTTTACCTGCCTTAGTCCTACTTATGATTCTATTAAACTATCTAACTAGTCAAAGTATTATTGAAGTATCCACTGGGATCATATGATTGTGTGTGCATTCTGAGAAGTTCTACTCCTCCATCCAGATGCTATCCCCCTCCATGTAACATCAACTAACCTACCTTATTCCATCCTATTTTCTGAAAAGGTACAGCTAAAATAGGTCCTTATGAGTACACAAGCCATATTTGCTACTGAATATCTATATTCTCATGCATATCATGAAAGTTGAATGTTAGCACAATATTTCAATACTTCCAATAAAAGTTCAGGCCAAACGTGTCATCACGACAATTATATTGCAATCAAGAGGATGTAAAAGCTAAGATAATGGAAACTGACCTATGGAACAAGTCAACCACATCCATGGTTTTAGCATCAAAGAGGAGAACCGGAAACTCAAGAATCTCAACTTTACCCTCTAAATCAAGCACCAAAAAGTATTCCAACTCCTGCTTCCGCAAATTCTCAAGTACCGCAGTATTTTGCATAAACTCCAGCGAGCAATTATGATTAAACTTGTCAATATGCATTGGATCATCCATCTATACAATTTGAAAAAGGAAATAGCAAGTTTTACACGAATTTTCAAGTGGATGAGATCAAAGTTAAGAAGCGTACTCCCTATTATATGACACTATTCCTTTTTTGTCCGTCTGAATTTGAAAATAATTTAACTTAAACTTCTCAATTTATATGATAAATTTTTATAACCTCGTAAATGTAATGGCATATTTAAGACAACAAATTTCAATTTTTTTTATATATTCTAAAAACTCCGTGTCTAAGTCAAACTATGTCATTACATTGGCCGGAGGAAGTATTAATGTTGAAATCAAATCAATAGCCCAAGAGAGGTCTGTATGAGAAAGATGAGTTTATTACCTTGGTGCACTTACCTTGAGTAAAGTAGAGACACGTTGGCTTCCAACGGGTACGGGAAGGTGTGGGCTGAATTAGGGAAAAAGTAGATGCTTCGGTGGTAGAAAGAGAGGCGGAGATATTGATTTTACGGTTGGGCTGAAGTGAGTACGAAGAAGGTAGTACCGGAGGAGATACAAGAAAACGCCGCAGCAAGGGGACCCTAGAAAATCCCATAGCCATCGTAATTAAAAGCTCTTTGAGGTATGAGTTTTCCTGAAGAAGAAATGGATGATACGGTGGCGAGTCTTGTGCCTGCTGAGTAGTAGGCATTTGGTCAAATATGTGGTTGACGCAAAAATTTAAAAAATATGTACAGTTGAAAATTGAATAAGAAATAAAAACAGAATATTGAGTTTGAGTATTATTTACCCGTAAAAAGGTACACTTGAATTTATAATATGATTTATAGACAAGCGATCGATTTGATCCCAAAATGATCAATAAATTAAATAAAATGCAAAACTTAGCATTGAAATCGAGATAAGATAGCAGACAACTTGGTTGCGGGAGCAAGGCTTCCGAAGACAATAATAAGAATATTGATAAATAAAAAGTAAAGTATTATTTAGCTTGGGATAATGTGTAGCATGAGTTTGTCAGAAATTTCTTGTCTTACAATGGCTGTTGAAGTCACTATTTATAGCTAAACCTAGAGAATAAAGTCCTAGGATAAAGCCCCTCTTAAATGACAATGATGAGGGCCATTGATGAATATGCAACGGCTGGCTATGAATGTCAAAATTCTCTGTAACGGATATGTATTTATTGCAGAGGAATATACTTCATTGTCATCTGGTGGCAAATATTTGTTTGCCCCGTTGATAATGTTCCATTCGGGGTCTACCCGATGTCAACCGAAGTTGTTGCCTTCGGTCATGACTTCCATTTGTTTCGTCTTCCGCCTATCCCCGGTTCCACGTGCCTTTCTTCTATTCGAGTATTTAATATGAATTGATTTTACCATATAAAGATAGTCCCCCTGCTTTTCGTTGGTACATCATTGTGTCACCAGGAAGTTGGTGAAGATTCCTTTTCTTGGCGGGAAATTTTCTGAACCCTTCTGAAAAGTTTCTAACGCTTGATTAGACGCACGCTTCTTCGCATTTAATACCTCGAACACCTATTACTCCATGATTTAGCAATATTTTCGCTCGGTTCTCGAGGTAATCATGGCCACGATTTTAGCCGCCTATTCTTTTACATATATCTCATTCTTCTTCTTTTACACTTAATAGTTTTACAAACTCTCTCAACTTCTTTGTATTCAACACTTTACTGCTTTCACTCTTTTTTAATCTTCTTCTTTCATCACCTTCTGCTGATCATGGCTTCTTTCACTAACTCTTCCAAGTGCTCCAATTTTCTCTTCGGTGGGGTCCGAAGGAAAAGACAGACAAAGAAATCAACGTTGATGCTGACCCCCTAAAGTAAGCACCATTATCCCCAAAAGACTCAACAAAGTGAAGGACTTCAAAGAGAAGTTTCCATCTTCAAGTTCTCGCACTTGGGTTGTTGGCATATACCCTTCTTCCATCTGCCCTTCTAGCATTCCTGCTGCGAAAGAGGACTGTGATTGCCATAATCTGAATGTCATCTCTCCCGAACTGGTGGAGCGAGTAACCTTCACTAAGAAGGCCTTCATGTATATCTATACGTACTCATTAACTTTGGGTGCGTTTTCTTTGAGCGGGGGACTAGACCTCGTGATTTTGGAGTTGTGCCAATGATACCAAGTTTGTTTGGCACGGGTGGGCCCTTCGGTATGGCGAACGGTGGCCTGTCTGCGACGTCTGTGCCAGGAAACGTAGGAGGAGTTCACCTTGGCTCATATGATGAATATCTACTCCCCCAAGATTTTTTGTGGGAAAATAAATTTCAGCAAACGTGGCCACCATGATTTTATTACTGGCGTGGATAATGACAATGACCGCGGATGGATGGAGCGGTTTGTCGTTGTTGCCACCAGGGATATTATCCCGGCCACAACTCCACCTTTCCCTGAATCCTGAAATCGTACACGTAAGTTTAAAGTCTGTCTTTTTTCTAAAAAAGGTTGTTTCATGTCATTGTTGATCTTTTTTCTCTTATTATTTCAGCAACTCGGTGAACACCACCAAAGGTGGAAGGCCTGCACTGGTGAGGGTTCAGAAGATTTTGGACATCACCACGCCTGAGACCCGTTGATAGAAGGGCCTGCCCCCAAATACGGATGGAAGGCCAAGAATCATGGTAAGTTGATTGATTCTATTCTTATTTCATTTTTGTGCATAAGAAAATTGGTTAACCTCTCCTTCTGTGGAATTCATGTCTCCTGCAAAGTCTGTCACCATCCCTGAGGAGGATGTCTTGGCTGATCTCTCGGAGGTTAAGAGGTTGCTGAAGGAGGCTCTCGCCCCAATAGGCGCCATTGGATCTGCTTCTGGTGCAAGTGCGTCCTCTCGGAGTCCCCGATTGGAAAACAAGCAACCAAAAAGGCGGCGTTCTTCCTCGATCGAGGGCAAGAATAAAAAGGCGAAGAAAGCCGCGCTCGAGCCAGCCGCAGTCATTGTGGTGATTGATGATGATGGGGAACCTAGTGATAAAGGGGTTTTCTTACAAAGGAGACAACGGCCTTCATCAGCTCAATAGAATGCCCAATATGAATAGCTTATAACCCCAACCGGGGATGAAGTCCAAGCGCTTTGGGAGAGTTTGACTTGGTGGAGAATGCCAATTCTCCCTTTCCAGTCTCAGTTGCTTCTCCTGGTACTATGAAGCTGAGTACCAAGTCTCTTCCGTCTTCAGTTCGTGAGCAACCAACATCCAATACTACCTCCACTGCAGCTGCTTCTCATCCCACAACACCATCAGCTTCATCTCCTTCCATGCCGGGCATACCTTATTCACTAGCAACTGTGACATCACCCCCACCGGCTACGTACACTGAGAGGAGGATGTCCCTCCTCTCCAGTCCCCAGAACATGGGAATTTAGGACAAAACTATTCGCCCCTTATGCAGATCCCCCGAAGAGGAGGAGTGTCTCCCTCTCGGTATCTACCGAGTGCCATCTGCTGTCCCGACCGGTTAAACTTGCCAATTACCTGAAGCCGCTGGCTTCAAAGAAAGATAAGAAGAAAATACACTATCTTTTAGGAGAGTGTATGATAAATAATGTCATGCAAAACGCATCAACGATATTGTACTTGTTCTTTTTACTGCCTGTTTCTTTTTTATTTGATTTGATAGAGTTTCTAATTTGGTTTTTGCTTCTCAGACCAACTTCCTTGCTTCTGATGGCCTTCAGAAGTTGTTCCTCGATAAAGAAAAGCTAAAGTTCGAGCTAGATCAACTGTTGGCCGAGGACCAAATTGTTGCTCGCCTCCCCGTGCTGGAAGCGAACGCTGCTGAAGCTGGTGAGTTAGAGGCTCGGCTACAGCAGAGTGACCAGGAAGTGATGGCCCTCAGCCAAGGAGCCTATCAGTTACATGTACAGTTTGAAGAAGCAAAGGCTAAATGGTCTGAGGTCCAAAATGATGTGTTTGGTGCTGTCGAGCGCGAGGCTGCCTCTGCCTCCACTAAGCGAGTAAATAACTTGGAGGCAGCCTTGAATTCCAAGACTGCAAAGGCCGCTGTTGCCGAGGAGAAGCATGCCTAGATGGAGGATAGGTATAAAAGGATCATGGAACATAATAAGGTTCATATAACCACTATCCGTGACCTTGATCTTAGCCTTAGTACCGCAAGATCCGAGCGGGATGGCCTTTCGACCGAGGTTGAGTGGCTTAAATCAGAACTTTAGCGCCAAACGGATTCCCTCATTATTGAAAAAACATGTTCCATATGTAGCATGAGGAGAAAACCCTTGGAAGAGGTCAAAGAAGGCATCATTGACATTGATGATGAAATCGCTAATGCCCGAGGGCTGGAGTCAACCGTTCGAAGACGCCTACCGGCTCAGCCTGATGCAAGTGAATCTTTTGGTTCCGGTTCTGAGTTCTCGGAAATCGAAGAGGAACTTGAAGAGAATAATGATAAAGGCTAAGATCCCGAGCCGACGGCAGATCCGCCTACTTCTCTTGGGGGCACAGATGCTTTTATTCCCCCGAGTTCTGGGGGCGATATAGTTTAGTGTTTTGCTTTCTTTTCCTTTGTTGTTTTCTTTTTGTATTTTTGTAATTGTGCTGCTTGGCACGTTTGATAAATAAAAGTGATTTTTTTTTTAGCATTGCGCAAAGTTTACTTTTTGCGCCGAATTATGCAAGGCTTCGGGTGCATTTCCCCCGATAGTATTTAGGTTCTGGGCATAAACTGTTCTGGAACCAACCCTTTTAATGTGAGGGTTTCATAAGAGAGGGCCCTCTTATGTTTACAGTGCTCTTGAAGAGGACGTCTCCTGTTTATTCCGGCACTAGCATTTGAAGTACTTGATTAACTTTAAAATGATAAAATCAATTCATCGTTTGGACAAGAAGCAAGAAAAAAATAAAAAGAACTTTATTTTATTCCTTCTATCTTCAAAAGTACATAGCATTCGTTTTGCTAAAAACGAAATTGCCATTACTTATGGATAATTTGTACAATTTGTTTCTATGGGGTTGGCTGTGTAGTCCTCGGTCCCGATGAGATATTTTTATTCCCGAATTTCGTAGTCCCGATTTTTGGGGTAATCAAATTGTCGTATTCTCATATCATTCCCCCCAGTGTTCGAATTACGAATTGGAACACTGGAAGTCTTACTCCTTTGAGGATTCCACTCTACCAATGACATTTCCTTTGTAGTATGCTTTCTATTGCTGCCTCGTTAAAAACCTCGCCAGAACAACTCAATTGGGACAAAAACTGGACGAAGAGAAAAAGAATGCAGCACATACTTCCAATATAAGCGTGCTCATCAGCAATGATACCTTTTGAGGTGAGTCATGTTCAAGTTTCTTGGCAATTTGACTCCATATTGGTTTTCTAGTTCGTATGATTTTTTCCCGGTAGCAGCTGAAACCCGATAGGGCCTTCCCATGTCGGACCCAGCTGTCTTGAGGTTGAGCTCTGGGATGTTTTGAGTCACCTTTCTTAAAACCAAGTCTTCCACTTTGAAATAGCAGAGATTGACCTTCGATTATAGTACATTTCCATTCTTTGTTTTTGAGCCAACATCCTTATGCGCGCTAAGTCCCTGCGTTCGTCAAGCAGCTCCAGTTTGACTAGCAATGCTTTGTCGTTTGTTTCTTCGTCCGCCTAGAAATACCTCAAGGTCGGTTCTCCTACTTCTACCGAGATCAGAGCTTCTGCTCCATATACGAGAGAGAAAGGTGCGTGCTTCACTTGGCCGTCGTTCGGTATGCTCATAACGCTCCTGGTAATTCTTCGAGCCACTTGCCTTTGGCTGCTTTTGATAAGTGTTAATTTTCACCATTTATTAGTACCTTTTTACTATTGTTTCGAAAGTATTGATTTATGTACCCAAAACAAATGAAAGTGTGCAAATTGTAGGAATGTTGAAAATTTGGGCTCTTATGAGATTCGACTAAAAAAGAAGTGTTCCGACTCACAAGGTAAGAAGGGATGCAGCATACAAGAAGTGCGGTCCGTAGAAGCAAGTGCAGACCGCAAAATTCTCTCTACGGCCGCAGAGATAATGAAGAAGCCCAGCAGTACTTGAAGTAAAAGTGCGGACCGCACACAATTTGTGCGGCCACAGAACATGGTCCGCATTGGCAAGAATTCAAAAATTTCAGAAAGTGTGCAAATGACCAAGACTGATGCCTAAAGTGCAAACCGCACATGTATTGTGTGGCCGTAGAAGCTGAATTGCAGCCGAACACCAAATTGTGCGGCTGCAGAACCCAGTCTCTCGCAAACTCAAGCTTGTGTGGACCGCACATGGAATTGTGCGGCCGCAGAACCTCTCCAGGGGCATTTTTGTCAGTAAATTTTGCGCCACTATAAATAGACGTGAATCACATTTTTAGGTTAAGTTTTGAAGTTCTAGTAGCTGTAGCCGTTGTAGTTTTCCATTTAAGGAAAGTTGTGATCATTTTGGGATAAAAATATCATAGTTTATTATTTTTAATTTTATATTATGGGTTTAATTAGTATTTCTTTTTTGTTTTCTTCATTTTCCACTATGAGTAGCTATATACTTACTAGGTTTATGACCCAATCCTAGTGTGTAAACCTTATGGGTATTTAATGTAATGCTTATTTATGATTGAGTGTTTGTTATTTAGCCTTGTTCATGCTTTAATTTTAAAATTAATGGTTGCAAACATTGATTCATGCCTTTTTGACTTGGTCTTTCCTTGAGAAAGAGGGACCTAGTTTAGAAAAACTTGACTAACAAGTAATTGGGCTAGTTAAGGATTTGACTAGCCTAATTAAAGGGTTTGAACTAGAAATAAGAAAAACCCGACTTGAGCTCATATCAACTATTTAGCTTGATACCCATTTGGGCTTGAGAAAGACAAATTGCGCAAAATCACTCTATAACCGAGAGGTATTGAGTGGATAACTTCGAATTGAGAGCTATAATACACCCCGATCAATAAAACAAGTGTTAATGTACTTAACCCATTAGGCGAACACCTAGGTGAAGGTTACATCCCTAGGACTTTTAACCATTTGGTAAAAACAATAAAAACAATTACTTGCTTTCTAGTTTCTTCTCATTAGTTTACAATTGTTAGTGTTAATTTAGAAGTAGAAAACAAAATCCCTTGTTTGGAAGCGCAATTGAGTTATTTCATTTACTCTCGTCAAATGTACACCCTACACCCATATTAAACTCCCTATGGAAATCGACCCCAACTCTTGTTGGGTACTATTCTTCCAACGATCGTGTCAACTCACTATTGAGTATGGATTGGACGTAGTTCAATTTTTGGCACCGTGCCAGGAAGTTAAAACAATGTTTAGTGTATTTTTGGAATATCTTCTTTCCCTTCCGTATTATTAATTTGTTTAAGAAATTTTAGGTACATACATGGTGAACAATGAGCTTGAAAATTTGCCTTTGGGGGAATTTGACAGCGAGGAAGAACAAGTAGAGGAGGTATCTCAAGAGCCACAAGCCAATCGGAGAGGCCGGGTACCTCATGACAATGTGCCCGTTCCACCCCCACCTCCACCACAAGTGGCTCCACATCAGATATTTCCCAACAAAGGTTATGCTAGTGCAATAGTCCCTCTCCGTATTAGGGCGGACAACTTTTAAATCACCAATGTGATGCTCACTTTGCTTGAGCTACGGGGTTTCTTTACCGTGCTCTAACTCAAAATGCTTATAAACATTTGAAGGGCTTTGTGGATAATGTTAGGGAAGTAAGCAAACTAATGTTTCCGAGGATGCATTGAGGCTAAGGCTTTTTTCCTTCTCTCTACGAGGGAAAGCTTTAGATTGGTTGGAACGATTGCCTACCCATTCAATTCACACTTGGGATGAGTTGGCGGAAAAGTTCATTGCTAAGTTTTTCTCTCCCAGGCACATGGCTACACTTAGAGATGAGATCTTGGCATTCAAGCAAGAGCCAAATAAACCACTACACGAAATATAGGAGTGCTATTAGAATAATGTTTAAGGAATGTCCCAACAATGATATGACGTAAAACATGATACAACAAACCTTTTATCATGGGATTAACACAACAAACCAATGTATAGTGAATCAACTAGCCGGTGGGAGCTTTATGAATTTTCCTTATGCGGAGCCGTGTGAAATCTTAGATGAGATGGCGGAAACATCGTCGACTTGGAATCCCAGGCCAATGTCCCACAAGGTGATCCGAATATGATCCACCTTCACAAAAAATTGCAAGATCATGGGCAAGCCATTGCCGAATTGACCACTACCATGACTCAACTAGCAAAGGCCTAACTAAATCAAGTGCAAGCTCCTAATCAAGTTAATGCTATGGAGGGAGTGAATGTTTTGGTGAACAAGAGAAGGACTAAGGGTCCACAAGTGCAAACTCAAGTGGAGAACTATGTGTAAGATGATAGTGGTTTTGAGCAAGACGATTCTTAAATTAAGCAAGAGGAGGAAGTGCAATATATGAATAGTTTCAAGGGCAAAGAAACAACTTCCAAGGCCCAAACCAAAAATAATGGCGACCACAAAACAATCGTGGAAATTGGAATTCTAACAATCAAAGTGGTTAGAGTAAAAATCAAGGCAACCGGTGCTCGGGTATTCAAAGGCCCCCAATGTATCAACAACCGATCAATCCACCTCCTTATCCTTCCCATGGTTCAACTTCTTCAAACAATGAGACGGGACGTATTAAGAGTATGTTGAAGAAAATGTTGGAAAAGACTACCGATTCGGATGCCCAACTTGCCTCACACAACACATCAATCTGCAACGTAGAAGTTCAAATGGGGCAAATCTCTCAAGCTTTGAATTCTCGTCCTAAGGGGGCACTACCAAGTGAAACAGTGGTAAACCCAAAGGTTACTAACAATATTGGGCATGCTATGGCGGTTATCACAAGAAGTGAAGAGGGGGGAATGCACCCATCTCAAGTGGAAGGCAGCTTGTTGATGATGATCAAGTGATGCAAGAAGAAGAGATCCCGAACAATGTTGTTCAACCTAATGAGGAAGTTTGGATTGATATAGATGATAGTGTGGAAGAGATTCAAGAGGAGGTGAACCTGTTTAGTGAACACATTATTGTCATATCGGAGCCGGTAGTACAAAAGGCAAAGGCAGCATTGGCTAAGCCTCCACCTCCATACCCTCAAAGACTTGCCAAGAAAAATTATGAGAATCAATTCAAGAAGTTCATTCAAATGATGAAGAGTCTTTCTATCAATGTGTCATTGGTCGAAGCTTTAGAACAAATGCCCGGTTATGCAAAGTTTATGAAAGATCTTGTGAAAAAGAAGAGGTCGATGAATTTTGAAACTATCAAAGTCACTCATCAAGAGAGTGCAATTGTTCATTCAATGGTTCCTATGTTGGAGGATCCCTATGCTTTCACGATTCCTTGCACAATTGGAAGTGTCGAGTTTGCTAAAGCTCCTTGTGATCTTGGGGCAAGTATAAATTTGATGCCCTATTCGATTTTTAAGAATTTGGAGACTAGGTAACCAAGACCCATCTCTATGAGATTGCAAATGGCCGATCATACCTTGAAAAGGCCGCTGGGTGTGATTGAAGATGTTTTGGTCCAGGTTGATAAATTCATTCTTCTGGCAGATTTTGTCATTCTAGATTGTGAGGTTGATTATGAGGTGCCAATTATTCTTGGGAGACCTTTCCTTGCTACGGGTAAGGATCTTTGCGATGTTGAAACCGGAGAACTCAATTTCCGGGTTGGTGATGAAAAAGTGATATTCCATGTGTGAGTCCATGCGGCAACCAAATAGCAATAAGGTGTGTTCTTTTGTGGATTTGGTAATCTATGTCATTGTTAATGATACAAGTGCTACAATCAATATTGGTGATATTTTGGAGGTTGTCTTGCTCAACTTTGATGATGACGAGATGGATGGCTTCATGGAACGTGTGAACTATTTGCAAGGAATAGGGTCGTACAACTATGTACCCCCGAAATTGTCCTGGGATCTTGAAAATAGGAAGACTCCTCCTACAAAGCCTTCTATTGAAGAGCCACCTAATTTGGAGTTGAAGCCAATGCCTCTATATCTTATGTATGAATTTCTTGGCCCTTGTTCTACTTTAACGGTTATTCTTTTCTCTTGTTTGACTAACATGCATGTAGATTCCACATTGGCGGTGTTACAAAAGAGGAAGAAGGCTATTTGGTGGACCTTGGCAGATATTTGGGGTATAAGCCCCGCCTTTTACATGCATAAGATCAAGTTGGATGATGGTGTTAAACCATCTATTGAACATCAAAGAAGACTCAATGAGGCTATGCAAGAAGTTGTCAAGAAGGATATTATCAAGTGCTTGGATGCCGGGGTTGTCTACCCCATCTCCAATAGTTCATGGACTTATCCGGTTTAATGTCTCCCAAAGAAGGGGGTATGACTGTGGTCACCAATGACAAGAATGAATTGATTCCTACAAGAACGATGACCGGTTGGAGGGTGTGTATGGATTATCGCAAGCTCAACAAAATACAAGGAAGGATCACTTTTCACTTCCCTTCTTAGATCAAATGGTCGATAGATTGGCCAACCTTGCTTTCTATTATTTTGTTGATAGATACTCGGGCTACAACCAGATTCTCATTGCTTTGGAAGATCAAGAGAAAACAACCTTTACATGTCCCTATGGCACTTTTGCTTTCAAGCGGATGCCATTTGGTTTGTGCAATGCGCCGACGACTTTTCAACGGTGTATGATGGCTATTTTCATGGACATGTTGGAGGACTACCTTGAAGTTTCATAGATGACTTCTCGGTGGTTGGGGATTCTTTTGATGATTGTCTTGCAAATTTGGACAAAGTGTTGGCTAGATGTGAAGAAATCAATTTGGTACTCAATTGGTAGAAATGCTATTTCATGGTTAAGCAAGGTATTATCCTTGGCCATAAAATCTCAAGGAATGGAATTGAAGTTGACAAGGCAAAGATTGAGGTGATTTATAAGCTTCCACCCCCAACTTCGGTGAAGGGTGTGCGAAGTTTCTTAGGCCATGCGGGTTTATCAAAGATTTCCTTGAAGTGGTAAACCCGTTGTGCAAACTTCTTGAGAAGGATGCCAAGTTTAATTTCAATGATGATTGCATGAGAGCTTTTGAATTGTTGAAGCTCAAGTTGACAACTACTCCTATCACCACCGCTCCAAATTGGATTGTGCCTTTTGAACTCATGTGTGATGCAAGTGACGTAGCGGTTGGGGCTGTTAGGGCAACGTATTAACAAGATTTTCCATCCAGTCTACTATGATAGTAAGACCATGAATAGTTCCCAAGTCAACTATACCGTTACGGAGAAAGAGCTCCTTGCTATTGTGTTTGCGATTGAGAAGTTCTGCCCGTACTTGATAGGTGCAAAAGTTATTGTCCACACGGATCATGCGGCGCTTTGTTATCTTATGAGAAAAAAGGACTCCAAAGCTCAGTTGATGAGATGGGTACTCTTGTTACAAGAATTTGATATTGACATCCAAGATAGGAAAGATAGTGAAAACTAAGTGGCGAACCACTTGTCTCGTTTGGAGGAGGAGGGGAGGCCGCATGATGGCGTTGAAATCAATGAATCTTTCCCCGATGAGCAACTTTTGGCAATTTCAATGAAAGAGGTGCCATGGTTGGCGAACTTAGCAAATTTTCTTGTGTGTGGAATCATTCTGGATGAGTTCTTTTCAAGCCAAAGGAAGAAGCTCAAAAGGGATTGTCAAGATTATTATTGGGATGACCATAACTTTTCCTACGGATGGGGTGATTAGGAGGTGTGAACCGGAAGAAGAGCAAGGTGATATTCTTGGGGATTGTCTTCTTTTCCATTTGGTGGTCATCATGGTGGAGCAAGAACGAAAGCCAAAGTGCTTAGTTGTGGTTTCTATTGGCATACTCTTTATAAGGATGCTAGCGATCTGGTGAAAAGATGTGATGAATGTCAACGGGCTGGTGGAATCTCAAAGAAAAATGAAATGCCTCTCACAACCATCTTGGAGATTGATATTTTTGATGTTTGGGGCATTGATTTCATGGGCCCTTTTGTGAGTTCATGTGGAAACACCTACATATTGGTCGCGGTAGATTTGTCCAAATGGGTTGAGGCCGTCGCTTTACCCAACAATGAGGCAAGAAGTGGTGGCCTTCTTGAAGAAGAATATTTTCATAAGGTTTGGTACTCCACATGCAATCATAAGCGATGGGGGTCACACTTTTGCAACAAAGCTTTTGAAGTGGAAGTATGGTGTTATTCACGTCACGACTCCCTATCACCCAAAAGCTAGTGGACAAGTGGAAGTCTCCAACCGGGATATAAAGAGTATCTTGTCTAAAACGGTAAATTCTAATCAGACGGATTGGTCCAAGAAGCTTGATGATGCATTATAGGCTTATCAGACAGCTCACAAAATACCTATCGGAATGTCGCCATATCGGTTGGTGTTCAGAAAAGCTTGTCATCTTCTGGTGGAACTAGAGCACAAGGAAATGTGAGCTCTAAAGACGTTGAATCTTGATTAGAATGTAGCTGCTAACTTGAGGGTTTCAAATTTGAATGAATTGGATGAGTTCCGGTACCATGCATATGCGAGCTCGTCCTTGTATAAAGAAAAGATGAAATATCTTCATGACAAACACATTTGGACCAAAGAGTCGAGGTAGGCGATCTTGTATTGTTGTTTAACTCAAGGTTAAGAATGTTTTCCGGGAAGCTAAAATCCAAGTGGAGTGGTCAATTTGAAATTGTTAGTGTGACACCTTTTTGTGCATTAGACTTGAAGAACAAAAACAATGAAGTATTCCGAGTCAATGGTCACCGGGTGAAGCACTACTTGGGCAAGGTTGGAGATAGCCACGTGGTGGCGATCATTCACTTCACTTGAGGGTATTTTGCGTCATGCCGCGACATTAAATCAGGCGCTTCTTGGGAGGTAACCCATGTTCTTTTCCTTTTTCTTTTGTAGTTAGGTGTTATTTGTGTTCTAACTTGATTTGAAGTGTGCTACATGGATGAGTGTGACTTGCAAGAAAGGTGGACAAGAATCTGGCTAAGTGTTCAAATAATCTACGGACCGCACTTTATTTGTGCGGACCCTACAATTATGTGTACCACAACAGAAAGGCAATCACGGCCGCACATTTCTCATGCGGACGACACAATTGGAATATTGAAAAAGTGTCAAAATGTTAACTCTCTAAAGTTTGAGCTTGTCAGCGCAGAGGTTGATCTGCGACTGCACGTAAAATCTGCGCACCTGAAAATATGCGGACCACATATTGAGATCAGAGACACATAATTTTTGCGAACCGCCAGTTCTGCAACCGCACATCCAAATTTTGCGGACCGCCAGTTCCTTTCTATGGCCGTACATAAAAAATGTGCGAACCGCAGAACCCAATACTTGCAAACCTGTGTCTTAGTCATAAACCCATTGTGTCCCTATGTTCTTCCATTGCCTACATAAGTCCTGAATGTACTAAATGATGACTTGCAACTAATAATCTTCTTTGCTTTGATACAGACAATGGTTCGATCGCGAGCCCGAGGCGACACTACAAAGGGAAGGGGTGAATCTTCTAGGGGTTGAGGTAGAGGTACCTTGCCCCTTGGCCAGCCTAAGACCATCAGAAAGAAAGCCACAACAGGTAGAGGGAGAGGTGCAGACCTCTCCGAGTCTAGTTCCTATGTCCCGTCTAGGGAAGTTTCAGAGGGCAACTCAGCCTCTATTTAGGAGGAGCAGACAGCCACTCAGTCTGGGCCACATGGGAGATACCAGCTCAGGGATGAGCCTTCTTCATCTCACAGCACCTCCGAGGGGTCGGAGAGTGCTAGCCAGACTTCTAAGCCAGCAGCTACACCAGACATAGAGTCACAAACTGTACGAGATATCCTCGATGATGGTAGATGGGGAGATGATACATCCACGGATGTGGAGAGATCAAAGAAGAAGGAGATATGGGGGGATAGGTTTCTCAGCTTGGTTGCTTTCACTGATTTTTGTATGTGGTGTCCAATTAGATCTTTGACACTTGAGAGACAGTTCTTATTGAAGGATTTGGATAAATACAACCTGGCGATTTTGAGGCAGCTCAGAGCAAGAAAGGTTTGGATGTGGTTTACTGAGAGAGTTGAGGATGCCAAGGAGTACCTCGTCCGAGAGTTCTACGCTAATGTTTCTCACATCAAGAAGGGGACAAAGGTGACCAAAGTATGCAACCTCAAGGTGAGGTTTGATCAGCATATGCTACACGCGTACTTGGGATTTGAGGACTTGGAGCCAAAGGAGTATCTGAAGAAATGTGCAATGAAGGAAGAGTCCGACCTATTGGAAGGCTGAGATGTTAGCACCACCAGGGCCACCACTGCCATGGATTACTGCTGGGGTTCCCATTCAGCATAACACATTGAGCTTCGAGGCGAAGGGATGGCAGACCTTTGTATGCAGCAGACTTGATCTGTGCTAGAATGAGACTTATCTACCTCTTCCTCGGGCTGTTCTTGTGGCTTCCATCATGGCCGGTTACCCAATTAATGTGGGTGCCGTGATGTCGACCAACATTTCCTTGATAGCACAATAGACTAGCTCGGCCTACCCTTATCCCAACACTATCATAGAGTACCTCACGGATGCAAAGGTAGAGTCGAGGTCATTTGACACCAAGATGAAGCAGAAAAAGCCATTTGAATGGTATTCACTAATTGATGAGACCAACCCAAAGAAGATAGCCTAGCCTTCTACCACCATAGGCCAGTCTCATAAGCCGACAGCAGTAGTTACTGAGACAGCTGACATTCCCACCACCTCTGCTGATCCCTCTTCCAGTGTTGCTACTATGCCTCTGCCATCATCCTCAGCTCCTACCACAGCCCCTAGGGCAGCCCCTGCTCCATCTCTGAGGCCAGTGCCCATGCCTATAACTCCATTATCTGCTTTGCGAGTCTCCCAGACAATTGCGAGTCTCAACAACTATATGCAAACAACTACTTCAAAGCTGTCTGGCTTATCTAGTAATGTTGCAGCGCAGTCATCTACATTGGCACCATAGGTCTCATCTGATCTTGATGAGAAGTTGAAGAAGATGATGGACAACCAGAAAATGATCGTGGACACTTTGGTACATCACGGTCGGTTATTGAGGAGTTGGTCAAAGAAGCGAAGAAGATGAGTAAGTCTCAGGCAAGTAAGAAATCAGTTGACAAGCTCAGAAAGAAGGTGACCAGACTTGCGATAGCGAGTGATCTACCTTTTGATATGCTACTTGACCCACACTAGTCCGCCTCATATCCATCAGCACCATCTGCACCGGTTGCACAAATTGGCCAGTCTGAGGAGCCAGACATTGCTACAGACACTGCTGAGGCAGTACATGAGATGTTCACCACTCCCACCATGCCTAGATTTGATGATGATGAGATACAGTTGGCTGACCCTATGAGAGATGATATTACCGGGGGCACTGAGATGTCCAAGGATCCTTAGGGAGTTTTCTTCACCCTCTCTTCTTTCACTCTTATCTTATTAAGTAATGGGACAATGCTTACTTTTATTCGGGGTTGGGGGGGAGGGGGAGGGAGTTTATTTGATACATTGACATATTTTGGATACATTTGAACTATAATAATTTGATGATTCTCTTCCTTTTCTTATTTGTAGTTATCTATATTTACTAGTTATTGTTCATTAGCTTCTTTATTTTTCCACTTTAGTTCTTGTTTTGTTAGTAGCTTCTTTTTATGCTTTCATAGATATTAAGCCTTTGGTTTTCCTAACACCAAGGTTCTTTCCAAAGGTAGTTTTTGTGTGAACCAGGTGACTCATCTCAACGATAGATGCTGTGACAACCTTCTTAAGGGAATGAGTCCGTTTTTGTGTTTAGGTAATAATAATAGTAGTAGTAATGAATAAAAGGCCTAATCAAGTCATTCTCGAAAAAGAGTTATTCATGCTTCATTGGGTACAAACACACTTAAAAATGTGCTTATGGTTTGAAACAAGATTTTTGAAAGAAAATAGCTCTAGTCAGTGACTTTGAGACTCTTGAGTTGAATTTGGAAATCATCGAGTGGTTTATTGGACCATAGTGATCTTTAAACTTAAGTGTGGTTATTTTTGGCTCTCGACTCTATCCTCTTTTACGGTCTAGTTGCGTGAGGGGTGAGATGATTTGTTGCTAGTCCAAGTATCCGTGCGAATGGTCTAGAACTTGCTTCGAATGTGCTTCAAGGTAAAATCCTAAGTTTTGGTTTGAGAAATGATTGTAGGCTTTCCTTAGCCCGTTTGATCTTTCTATTGCCAACCAATGTCATTATCCCTAGTCAACCCCCTTTGAGCTTCTAGCCTTTCTCATTTGATAACCATGTTATAAGCTTTAACCCGTTTTGTCGTGTTCCTCTCTTGGAACCCGGACCTTCCTTAACACTCTTGTGAAATAAGTGGCTTAAAGAACAATTTTTTTTTTGG
>MCJB01000780.1:92510-211571 GCA_002018475.1 Nicotiana obtusifolia | reverse complement strand
GGGGGGGGGGGGGGAGGTGAGGAATTTGAAAGAGGTACAAGGCACCAAAAAGAGAAAAGAAGTGATCTCTATGAAAAGAGAAGGCAAGAAAAGAAAAAGAACAAAAAGAAAAATGCTAAAAAGAGAATA
The DNA here is from genome assembly GCA_002018475.1 of Nicotiana obtusifolia. NCBI lineage: Eukaryota > Viridiplantae > Streptophyta > Magnoliopsida > Solanales > Solanaceae > Nicotiana > Nicotiana obtusifolia. The sequence continues at coordinate 211,442 of MCJB01000780.1, read as the reverse complement.
AGTGGAAGGGTTTATGGATTCAAAAATAGGTAATGATCCCTAACATGAGAATCAAGGGAGAAAAAGAATGAAATGAACAAGAAAGAGTGATGTCAAGTGTCTCTAGCCCCCAATAAAAAAGAGAATGCCTCTAAGAATTGGTAATTGTGAGCCGAGAAATGAAAATGTGGAGTGCTTAAGGAAAGGTATAACTACTTAGCCATATGGTATCCTACCCAAATCCAAAAGCGTTGACTACAACCTGAAAGAAGTCCTACTTGATTTCGTACCGAGTGAGCTTATATTAGTGGTGATCTACATAAGGGACAAGCCTATGGTACTTGAAACCATACTTGTGACGTTCTCTTGTGAGAGAAGAGTGAACCTTTCATGAATCTTAAGATTGAGTGCTAACTTTTGAAGTGAGCTTGGCAAATGGAAGGTAGAGGAGGAGAGTTTAGAGTCCACCATGACCTACATGATAGAACAAGAGTCCTTGATGAGCAAAGGTAATTCTTGTAGCTCAAATGTCACATTAGAACTATATGTGCATGAATATTTGACTTGTCACCTTGTTGATAATGCCTGAGTAATTTGGGTAGTTATTGGTCCCAACTTAATATGAATGGCTCGCCATTGACTCGCTGAAATGATCTTTCACTTTGAGTAAGTGAGAACTAATCTATTTTCTTGAGGACAAGCAAAGACTTAAGTTTGGGGGAGTTGATAAGTGTGAATTTTGACCACTTATTAGTACCTTATTACTTTTGTTTTAATTCGAAAGTATTAACTTATGTTCCCAAAACTAATGAAAGTGCGCAAATTTTAGGAATATTAGAAATTTGGGCTCTTATGAAGAAAACCGACTCAAAAAGGAGTGTTCCGACTCACAAGGCAAGAAGGGGTGCAACATACTAGAAGTGTGGTCCGTAGAAGTATTTCTGCGGCCACAAAAGCAAGTGCAGACCGCAGAATTCTCTCTACGGCCGCATAACTGATGAAGAAGCCCAACAGTACTTGAAGCAGAAGTGCGGACCGCATACAATTTGTGCGGCCGTAGAACATGGTCAGCATTGACAAGAATTCAAAAAGTTACCAAGACTGAAGCCTTGCCTGAAGTGCGGACCGCACATGAATTCTGCGGCCGCAGAAGCTATATTGCAGACGCAGGCCAAATTGTGCTGTTGCAGAATCCAGTCTCCAGCAAACTCAAGCATGTGCGGACCGCACATGGAATTGTGCAGCCGCAAAACCTCCCGAGTGGTATTTTTGTCAGCGAATTTTGGGCCACTATAAATAGACGGGAATCACATTTTTAGGTCAAGTTGTGAAGTTCTAGCAGTTGTAGCCGTTGTAGTTTTTCATTTTAGGAAATTTGTGATTATTTTGGGATAAAAATATCATAGTTTATTATTTTAATTTTATGTTATGGGTTTAATTATTATTTTTTCTTTGTTTTTCTTCATTTTCTACTCTGAGTAGCTAAATATTTACTAGGGTTGTGACCCAACCCTAGTGAGTAAACCTTATAGGTATTTACTTTAATGTTTGTTTATGATTGGGTGTTTGTTATTTAGCCTTGTTTATGCATTAATTTTAGAATTAATGGTTGCAAACATTGATTCATGCCTTTTTGACTTGGCTTTACATAAGAAAGCAGGACCTGTCTAGGAAAACTTGGTTAACAAGAAATTGAGCTAGTTAAGGATTTGACTAGCCTAATTAAAGGGTTTGAACTAGAGATAGAGAAAATCCGACTTGAGCTCATATCAACTATTTAGCTTGATACCCATTGAGAAAGCCAAATTGGGCAAAATCACTCTATGACTGAGAGGTATTGAGTAAATAGCTTTGAGTTGAGAGCTATAATACACCCCGATTAATAAAACAAGTGTTAACGTACTTAACCCATTAGGCGAACACCTAGGTGAAGGTTACATCCCTAGGCCTTTTAACCATTTGGTAAAAACAACAAAAATAATTACTCGTCTTCTAGTTTCTTCTCATTAGTTTACAATTGTTAGAGTTAATTTAGAAGTAGAAAAAAAAATCCCTTGTTTAGAAGCGCAATTGAGTTACTTCATTTACTCTCATAAAGTGTACACCCTAACACCAATATTAAACTCCCTATGGAAATCGACCCGACTCTTGTTGGATATTGTTCTTCCAACGACCGTTTTCACTCACTATTGAGTGCGGATTGGGCGTGGATTAGCTTCCAATATCTTTTTGAGGTTTTTAATAATCACCTTATTTGTTGATTCCACTTAGCCATTTGCGCTTGGGTGGTGTGGCGAAAATGTTATTCTTTTGATTTTCAAGTCTTCAAGGAATTTTATAACTTTTGTGCCTATGAACTGTGGCCAGTTGCCGCAGGAAATCTCCTTTGGTATTACGAACCGGCATATTATGTTCTCCCACAGTAAATTGACCATTTTGCGCTTGCCGATTTTTTGGTAAGGACTTGCTTCAACCCACTTAGAGAAGTAATTGTTTAAAATTAAAAGAAACCTTATCTTACCGGGAGCCGGTGGCAGTGGACCGACTGTGTCCATCTCCCATTTCATGAATGTCTATGGAGATAATACCTAGTGTAGTGGCTCTACCGGTTGATGCATTAACGGTGCATGGTGTTGACACTTGTCGCATTTCTGAACGAATGCCTTAGCATCTTGTTCCATCTGGGACCAGTAGATCATGCCCTAACTAATTTTAACACCAACAAGTCTGGACCTAAATGATTTCCACAGATTCCTTTGTAAACCTCTCTCATGACTTAATTAGCCTCGGAGGCGCCCAAGCATCGGGCCAACGGACCTTGGAATGATCATCTGTACAACTATCCTCTCCAGAATCTGTAACAAGCTGCTTTGGTGCAGAGTGCTCGGGATGCCTTCGGGTCTTCGGGCAGCTTTCCATGCTCAAGGTAGTCAATGATTTCATTTCTCTAATCCCAGACCAAGTTTGTTGTATTTACTTCATAATAACCGTCCACATCCAGTACCGAGTGCATGAGTTGTACTACTGTACTGGAATTTGATCCTTTCATTTTCGTGGACGATCCCAGATTGGCCAATGCGTCAGCTTCTACGTTTTCTTCTTTTGGGATGTGAGTAATTGACCATTCCCTGAATCATGCGAGTAGAGTTTGAACTTTCACCATATATTGCTGCATGGGTTCCTCCTTAGTGTCGAATATTACATATACTTGATTTACCAACAGTTGGGAATCACATTTGATTTTGATGACCTCGGAGTCTAATCCCCGGGCTAGTTCAAGTCCTGCAATCAAAGCCTCATACTTGACTTCACTGTTAGTCAAGGGCATAATTTTTATGGCCTGCCTCAGGACTTCTCCCGAGGGTGTGATTAAGACTACTCCAGACCCGGACTCTTTCACGTTCGAAGCTCCATCCGTTAACAAGGTCCAAACTCCTGATGTCATTTCCAACACCATTACCGCTTCCTTGGTGGCCAAAAGCAGCAAACGGCTGATGGTTTCTTGGAGGTGCTTTAGATGGTCGCCTGCGTTTAGAGATTTAACCATCATATCATCTATGTAAACTTTCATTGTTTTCCCTATTTGCTTTTCGAACATTTTGTTCACGAGCCTATGGTAAGTGGCTCCGGCGTTCTTAAGCCCGAGGGCATCACATTATAGCAATATGTGCCAAAGTTCATTATGAACGAAATTCTTTCCTGATCCTCCGGGTTCATTTTGATTTGATTGTACTCGGAATAGGCATCGAGGAAAATCATCAACTCGTGCCCGGCCGTTGCATCAATCATTTGATTAATGTTTGGCAATGGGAACGAGTCTTTCGGGCATGCCTTATTCAGATCCTTATAATCTATGTACATACAGAATTTATTATTCTTTTTTGGAACTACTACTACGTTAGCCAGCCAGTCGAGATACTTTACCTCCCGGATTGAACCGATATCGAGCAATCGAGTTACCTCTTCTTTGACAAAACTATTTCTGACCTCGGCAATTGGGCGCTTCTTTTGCCTTACTGGCGGGTCTAGGCTTAGCTTATGCACGGCCACCTCAAACGGGATACTTGTCATATTCGCGTGCGACCATGCAAAAAAATCAATGTTAGTTTTAAAATTTTTTATAAATCCTGACCTGAGCTCGTGGTTCAGTCTTGTCCCCAAGTGGAATTTCCGCTCTAGAAACTTTTCGAACAAACCACTTGTTTGAGTTCTTCCGCCATGGATTTGCTCACGCCCGTTTATTCCAGTACCTGGAAATATCTCGGTACCTGGTACGATACCGACGACTCCTCCCATTTGTCGTCTTCATTTGATTCAGGAGCAGGCACAGATTCTTGTAATTGCTATGTCGCGTGTTCTTTCTATTTACCGCTGGAAACCGAGACCACATTAATTTCCTTTTTCGCCAGTTGATCTCCTCTTATTTGCTTGATTCCCTCTGGAGTTGGGAATTTCAGAAGTTGGTGATATGTTGACGGCACGACCTTCATCTCGTGTAAGCATGGTCTGCCAAAAATTATGTTGTAGCCCATGTCCCCATCTACTAATTCAAACAGGGTAGTCTTCATGACCCATTCGGCGTTCGTGGGCAGCAAGATCTCCCATCGGGTTGTCGCACTTGCTAAGTTGAACTCGTCGAGGAGGTTTGTTACTGGAATGATGCTTTCGGTTAGCTTGGCTTGCTCCAGTACTCTCCATTGAATGATATTGGCTGAACTTCCTGGGTCCATCAAAACATATTTAATTTTAAAATCTAAAATATTAAGAGAAATTACCAGGGCATCATTGTGCGGTAGTAGAAGTCCATCAGTATCCTCTTCTGTAAAGGTGATATCGTCCTCGGTGACTTCCCGGAGTCTTTTGCTATGAGTCATTGATACCTTTGTCTTTTTCATTGCCGAAAAGGTTACACCGTTACCCCTCCAAAAGTCATGTTGATCGTTGGTCAAGGAGGATTTTCTCCTATCTTCGAGGGCTCTTCGTTGTCCCAGTTGTGGCCGTAATTGTTTTTGGCCCGGTAGCTTAAGAACTCTCTGAGATGGCCATTTTTTAACAACGTCGCCACCTCTTCCCGGATGTCGGCAGTCTCCAGTCCGGTGGCCGTTAGGCCCATGATACTCGCACCATAAATTAGGACCCCTTTGGCTGGGATCAGATCTCATCGGCCTTATGTGCTTCCTTGATGTTCCTCATTGCCGGTACCAGCTCCACTATGCTGACATTGAAATTATACTCGGACAGCCTGGGGTTGGTGGAATCCCAGGAACCTGATATCTCTTTTTCTTGTAATGACCTACTATTCCGGCCACGATCAATTCTCCTATCGGGAGCGAACCTATCCGCCAAAATCATCCTTAGAAGATTGTCGATCTGCGTCAAAATCATCCTTCGATTTATCCCTGTTCTATTCTCGATCCAGACCCTTGGTTGATGCCAGGAACCTGAGTTGATCATTTTTTATTCTTATTTTTGATTCGTAACGGTTATGGACATCTTCCTATGTAGTTGTATGGAACTCGAGCAAGCTTTCTTTCAGTTTCCGAGATGCGCCAGAGCTCCTCGGATTCAGCCCCTTAGTAAATGCCTCAGCTACCCATTCATCTAGCACGGCCTATAGCAACATGTTTTCTTTCTGAAACCTGGTCACAAACTCCCGCAGCAATGCGAACTCTCCTTGTGCAATTGTGAATATGTCGGCCTTCCGGACCTGTATCTTCCTGGCCCTGGCATGGGCCTTAATGAAAGAATCTGCGAGCATCTCAAAGGAATCTATTGAGTTCTCAAGTAAAAATGAATACCATGTTACGACCCCCTTCATGAGGGTTTCTCTGAACCTCTTCAGCAGGATCGACTCAATCTCATGTGGAGCCAAGTCATTACCTTTCACCATCGTTGTATAGGTGGTAATGTGCTCCTGAGGGTCCGATGTCCCATCATATTTTGGTACTTCTAGAATTTTGAACCTCTTTGGAATCAACTCTGATGTTGCGCTCAGTTTGAATGACAGCTAGGTGTATTTCTTCGAGTCCTGCTGCGCCCAAAATTTGGTCCCTATGAGCATTTATTTCCCTCATAAACCGCTTGAGCTTGGTTTCAAAAGGATCATTATCATTATTATTACCAGATCCGCTGTCAATTCCCCCCCGCCCCGTCGAAGCCGACCACACCCCTTGGGGTGTTGTTATCAACCATTTGGGCTTCTTGATTCGCGGGAGCACCGGAAGGAACTAGACCTCTCCCATTCGCGTTGTTGGAAGCACCCGACAACGATTGCCTCAATTATGTAATGGCCTGGTCTGGCGTGAGAGATGACCCATGATAGCCTTTTGTTGTTCTCTCAGGATTCGTACTGTTTTCACAACGCGCTCGTCTTCAGTGTCATCAGGAGTCTCCTCCCGTACGTGTCGTGGATATTTCTCTTCATGAACCGGCGTGGCTATGTCCTCCTCGTTGCATTTATCACTGATAGAATCCTCGTGTTGAGGCGAATTTTCTTGAGCCTCAACGTTGTATGTGATATTGTTATTATTAGCTGCAATCTTTTACGATTTTTTGCTAAGAAACAAAGAATCAAACAGATTAGTAATAGATGCAAGAATCAACTCAATTACGTAACTGTCTAAGCCCCACGATGGGTGCCAAACTAACGGTACAAATGAATTTATAGCGTGGTTTATAGACAAGCGAATCGATTTGATCCCAAAATGATAAATAAATTAAATAAAATGCAAGACTTCGCGTTGAAATCGAGATAAGATAGCAGATAGCTTGATTCCGGGAGCAAGGCTTCCGAAGGCAGTAATAAGAATATTGATAGACAAAAAGTAAAGTATTATTTAGTTTGGAATAATGTGTAGCATAAGTTTGTTAGAAATTTCGTATCTTACAATGGTCGTTGAAGTCACTATTTATAGCTAAACATAGGGAACAAGGTCCTAGGATCAAGCCTCTTTTAAATGGCAATAATAAGGGCCATTGATGAATATGCAACGGCATGCTATGAAAGCCAAAATTCTCTGTGATGGATGTATATTTAATGCTGAGGAATATTCTTTATTGAATGTCATCTGGTGGCAAATATTTATTTTCCCCCGTTGATAATGTTCCCTTTAGGGTCTCCCTGATGTCAACTGAAGTTGTTGCCTTCAATTTTAACTTCCATTTGCTTCGTCTTCCGCCTGTCCCCAATTTCACGTGTCGTTCTATTATTCGAGTATTTAATGTAAACTAATTTTACCCTATACAAGCATAGATTTTCAATTCTTCTAACAAATTTTTTAATATTTAACGAGTATTTATTGAAATTTAATATTTGTCGATAACAATAGCTAAATCATGGCTGGGGTGCATGATTGCACTAAGGAGCAGCTACTGGCTAGAAAAGGATACACTAGGTAACTCTCCTGTTCAAGTACCGAGGACTCCCCCTTTCTCCAAATAAGTGGAATAATAGATTGTCATATATTGGTGGAGAAGATTACACAGAGAATTAAAATTACTTAGTCACAACATTTATCCTATGCTGTTAGATTGCAAGTAATCAATGCAGTATTGTTCTCTATTCATAACTTTTGGGGCACATTATTTATCCTTCCTCAAAGTATACTTAAAGAGGTGGACAAGATCTGCGGAGAATATCTTTGGTGAGTTCAAAGGAAAAGAAGAAAGTATCATTGGTTGCTCGGAAAAAAGTCTGTTGTCCTAAGAAGCTAGGGGATCTGAATATTAAAGGCAGTAGGAATTGGAATATTGGCTCAGGAGGTAAGTTGCTCGTGTGCAAGGAATCCCTGTGGCTCAAACGGGTGCATGACACATATACATGAGGACATAGGTAAGTGTCTGGGACCATAAGCCCCGACAAATTGCAATTGGTATAGGAAGAAGTTCAAATACAGGGATGGTATATACAAAATATAAGCTCACTCTGAGTGGTGAATATTCCATTACTAGTAGTTATCTTGCCATCATTGGTGATCAACCTAAGCTGGAAATGGCTAACCTAGTATGGACCTCGTTACCTCAGCCAAAACAGAGGAATTATAGTATGGCTGGCAGTACAACGAAGATTGCTCACTAAGGAAAGACTGCTCAAAATTCAAATACCAGTAGATGATTCAGGGGCTGTTTATGTGATGCTCAAGCAACAGAAACTAATGTTCATATGTTTGTGGATTGCGACTGGATCATAACAATAAGGCACGGAGTGAATCAATGGACAGATATCAAGCTACAAGTAGGAGACAATACTTAGGTACTGGAAATCATCAAAAGGAAGTACTGAAAGCAATACAAGAAGAAACTGGCAGCTGCAGTATGTGGAGCTTTGGTATATCATACTTGGAGAGCTTAGAATTGAAAATTATTTAAAGGCATAAATAAGTAAAGAGGAGTTAATACGACAGATTAGGAAGGAGATTGTAGAAAAGATAGATATCACTAGGAATTCAAAGAGTGCAAGTAGATGTAGAAAGTTAGTGCAACAATTCCTTCGTAATTAGATATCAATGTTTGTTGGAGGCCTACCTTCTGTATTTGGAAGGAGGTGCTCCTTATTTGTAATGATTTTGGAGTTAATTGTAATTGACAATTGTACAAAAACAAAAATAAAAACTAAATCATCATTAGAGAAATTTAGAATATGCAAATAATGAAATAGTATAGGATATGAAAGAACTGAAATGAAAATTTGAGTTGAGAAGTTCTTAGTTGTTTTTCTTTTTCTTAGTTGTATTTTTTAAATAAAAAAATCTATTCGACTCGCGAAATATCAAAAGTAACTCTTTTTAAAAATCTTTTTTATAGTATAAGGGGATAGAAGAAGGAACATAAGAAAAGGAACAGTGAGAATCGGTCTCACTTATTATGTGAGAGATTTTCACCAATACAATTAAACTCTAAGCCTTAGTGATTAAAAGTGACTTTATATCTTTGATTCAAAAATGAATTTGGTTGCACTCTATCCGGTATATTATTTCTTATCCAATAAGAGTTTTTAAGTGGTCTCCTTACTTTAGAGCTAACGTAGAATCATCAATAATTCCAGTCTGAATTTCTCTACAAGTTGATCATTGAGGAAAAATATCATAGCCCCCTTGAGTCAATAAGAATAGCAGAATTCTGCTTTAAAAAACTTTACCTTAAATATGTCGAAATTGAAGTTATCTCATTAGCGATAATGATACTGTTAACGAAATATGCATACTATAGTGGATATCGTTCTATTAAATTCAGTATCCATTATGGTCTGATACATACAAATAATGAAAGAGCCGATTTTACAGCAGAAAATAAAATTTTAATAAAGGCCGATAATGCAGAAGTACCCCCACTTCGTGTATATAATAAATTTTGAAACAAGTCTGTGAAAAGGCTGAGAAATAAAGTATTTAATTTGGTTCTTAAAAACTACTCTAATAGTACGGCATAAGGGGTGTCCAGATTTGTAATTTGGGGTCACTTTTGATCCCTAAAGAACCAAAATAATTGTTAAAATTTAGAGATTAGACTACTAAATCCGTTCATTAAATAACCAATTTGCAAATAACTTATTTCTACCTTCTTCCTAAAGCATAAAATCAAAATCGAGATGAAAACAAAATATTATAGAAAAATAATATCTCCTAGTCATTCCCCTCAGAAAAACCATAAAAACTAATAATTCTATCGGAGATAAAAATTAAACATGACAATGACTTATAAGCATGGGGTTCATGAGATCAAAAGGTTGCATGCCTTTGGAAAATGTTGATGCAGAACAAGTACAAACAAAATCGAATTTATAAATAATATACTATTTAAGCAAAAATTACTGAGTTGTACCGAATCTGTATTGAGCTTCTGCCTCCGCCCCAGCTTCTAAGGATTCAAAAAATTCTGAAATGAATCACCAAACTCATTTTAAAGAAACACAGAAAACCATTAAAAGGGCCACATTGCTTAAACAAAAAGTTGAAGGAATAATGTTCTTACTTCACCGATGCCAATTCAATGAACCAAAAAACGAGGTATTTGGTACTTGGAATATAAACAATAAGACCAAATAAAAAAAGATCCAACACGTATTTAATTTGGTTAACATTAGTGCATCTGTTCAGGGCCCAACATATTTCGACGTCTGGCCTGCACATGCACATGCACATGCTGTCACAGTTACTAAACCAACTCCAGGAACGAAATTATCATCTCATGATAAGAAGAAGTACAAACTAAGTGAATTAGAGTGCAATTGCTAAAGCTAACATTTATGGCAAAGGGCAAAAAGGACTTCCAAAACTTGGAAAATAACAAGAGGACAAAGCGTAAACCTATGTGAGATCTGGATGTTGGTTGAGGCCCAAACAAGACAAAGAGGATCCTAGATCCAACTTGGCTTTTGCTTTTTTGGAGGGTGGAAAAAACACTTACTTATATTTGTACAAAACAAAACAAATTAATTATAAGAGTAACAAATTCAAGTGAAAATATAGGTTGCCTCATTAAGATTAAGTTATAAGAGGTATACATTCAATCGTTTGGTGTAAAAAATTGAATTTCAAGTAAGTACTTTTTGGTGGAAGTTGAGAAAGATATCGGAAGAAGAAGCTGCTATGCTAAGGATTTATGCTTTATCCAATAAAGCGTTAATCTTTATAATAATTACCGATATATGCAATGTAATTTAAGCGGCTATTAACAAGTTATTCTTCCTCTTGTTTTGTTTACCAATTACCTGACTCACTTATAAGTAACTTGTGTAAAATCTTAAATCAAAATTTGAAGATAAACATAGAAGCTATCTCATATTCTATTAAACAAACTGAAGTACGTCTTTGATATGATGGAACAAATTATAAGGTCTCTTAAATGAACGTCAAAAAAATGCCATCAGGTAAGACTTATTCTTTTTTAGGTTGTCCAACTAAATATATTATTAGTAAACTTAGCTGTTACATTATGAGAAAGAAGTTAACAAATATTTTGTTGATGCAGTAATCAAACCAAAAAACAGGTTCCATCACATGGGATGTGCTGGCATGAGCTAAGTATTTACCTTCAAAAACCTCCCAATATTTCCTTTTTTATTCCAATTAAATGCATACACCTCCCTTTCTCCTTTCTCTCTCACGCATCAATTTTTCAATTTCATGTCTTTTTCTTCCTCTCTGACATAAAACATTTACACATATCTCTGTCTTTTTATTTCTTTTTCATAGTCTTTGTGTCCACATTATATTGAATAAATACGCAACTATTTTATGAGCACATGACATCCAATCCCACAACATGGCCTCTCTAATCAGCCCCATTTGACAGCTTTTTTCCTTGATAGCCATATAAATAAAGTATAAAAAGACACCTCAAGAATCCCATGTGGGACTCCAGCTTATTTTTGGTGAGGACAAGAAAATTTTAACTTTGTTTTGTAGCCATGGATTTGTTTGATGATACCTCTATTCCATCTTCCCCTAAAACCACTCAAGATGACCAAATGGAACCTGGATTACTTCTTGAGGAAAGTTGGTTTTTTGGTAATTTGCTTGATAGAAAATCAAGAATGTTGAGATGTTATTCTGATCCTTGTCCTTCCTCAAAAAATACTCAAGGCATGTTAGCTGGAAAATCTATAGAGGAAACATTTTCTTCACTTCAGAAACTCCCACAAGGGGAAAAATTAAATCTTGATTCAAGAAGAAGCAATCCAAAGTTACAAAGAGCATCACATAGCAGTAATCTGGAGAGGACACCTTCTTTGCCAGTTTTTGTAGACTACAAAGATGAAATCCAAGATGAAGAAAGTGATTTTTCTATGGGAAAGTTGATTCGACAAGCATCTATAAACCATGTAAAAGCCTCACCTCCAAAACAAAGTTCACTGGTTAATTTACCAAAAGCACCACAGAGTAGTCTGCAGAGGGCACCTTCTTTGCCAGTTTCTGCAGAAAGGGAAGAAAATCATGAGGAGGAAAATGACTTTTCTATGGGAAAGTTGATAAGACAAGCTTCTTTAAACCATGCAAGAGTCTTGCCTCCTAAACATACTTCAAAGGTATTGTTACAACTCACTATTATCCTACTTAAATTGCCAACTTATTTGAGTTTTTCTTAGATCTAATTGTTTCCAAAGTAGCTTTTAATACTTATTACTTATGAATTTCAATTGAACTCGGTATATTCCTAATATTAAAGTTTGAATTTATAATTTTAAAAATACAATGAATTAATGTTCTTCCTTAAAAATTGAACTCCATAAGTTCAAATTCTGAATTCGCCACTGATTTAAACTAAGTTGTTTTCGTGCTATGTTATTAGTTCAACCACATTAATTTATCGTCATGTAGCAGGGTCTCAACAAAAGTCCAACAATATCAAGCACTATAAGGCAACATCCAAGTAGCTTTTAATATGGTTTAGACATGAGGCGAATGAATCTTATGACAAATGAATTTAACTGAACTCAGTGTATTCGATACAGAATATGAATATATATGTAAAATATAGTAAATTTCAACTAATATTAAAATCTGATTCATAATTCTAAAATACAACGGCATGTTCTTCCTTAAACGTTAAACTCGTTAAGTTCAAATTCTAAATCAGCCACTAGTTTAAACCCTTAGCGGTATTTGTTTTCATGCTATATTATTAGTTCAACCACATTAATTTGTCGTCATGTAGCAGGGTCTAACCAAAAGTCCAACCATATCAAGCACCATAAGGCAGCATTCAAGGAGAAGACAAGAGGAAGAAAGCAAGACTAGAAATAGTTCAAGTGAGATCGAAGATTTGCAAGGTTTTAAGAAGTTAGACTTAAACTATGAAAAGAAGGATTCAATCTCAAAATTGCCAAACACAATCCCAGGGTTCAAAGAGAAGAACAAGAAGAAGTCTGTTGGCTTATCAGAATTAGACAAAATCAGAAGACCACCTTATTCACCAGAAGATCACATGAAAGAGCAGATCAAGTTTTGGGCTAGAACTGTGGCATCTAATGTGCGCTAAAATTGCTGATTTTGGATTTTTAATTTAGGACATGCTGATTTTTCACTCTCTGATTACAGAAACATCCTCTGTTTCTATAACTAATAATCTTTGCTATAGACAACTTTATTATTACAAGACTTGTTACATAATCAAAGTATTCATTGGGGGAATAATTCTGTAAAAGATTTGATAACTGCTATTTGAAAAGATTGATTTTTCGCAACATTTTTACGTGTAGCATCTGAATGCTAGCTATAACATGTTATTCTACTTATACCTAATCTATCAGCTTAGTCTATGAGAACATTTCTGGATTTAGTGCATTTTCAGTGATCAATTTCAATTTACTTTATGCATTTTGTGGAGTTTAAGGTGGTAACATTTACTTGTTAAAATGTGCCAAGATCAAATGAAACTCTTATCAATTAACACTTGATGGCATAAATATAAGTTCCCCCAGAGATGTTTTGATATTTTTGCCCGTGTTATACAAGCAGTTAATTCATGGAAAAACATTATAGTTTGTAAATAAGAAGGGGAAAAACGTAGAAGTCATGTGAATTTTTCTTTTCAGGTTAACTTATAAACGAATTTCTCTTAAACTGAAAATTGTTGCATAGTTGCTGAAAATGGTGTCAAATAAATCTGTGTCCACGTTCTTGGCTTCTTGCTCTGGCCAAACATGGACTAGGAACGGCATTTTCTTTATTGTTGAGTATTTATTCTGATTTTCTTGCTATATATTATTTTTTTATTTATTGAAGAAAATAGTAATATATTTATTATAATTGAGTTTTTCTTTTTCTAAAAGGTACTTATAAATCTCTCATATTTGGATAGTACTTTTTCTTGGAGGAAAATATTATACTTTTATAAATTGAGGATCCTTCCTTCTCATTTAGCAGAATCCACAATGTAGTCAGATTTGCGAGTCTTGTTTAGGGGGAGAATTTGTGAGACAAGTGTTAGCCTGTCACTTGTATGTGCCTCTTTGTGAGTTTTTTCTCTCAATATTTTGTACTCTCTTTTATATGTGAATTGCTCATCTCTGCCTGTGGACATAGGTCAATTGACCGAACCACGTTAAATGTTTGTGTCTCTTTTGGTATATTTCTCTTTTATTATCTAATTTATTGTCGTTCAAGGTTTCTTTTACAAGCGAGCATGGCACCTGATTATTTTGATCCTAACAAGTGGTATCAGAGTGAGGTTCAAGACATGTCCATCTACGCGGGTTTAGTTCTAGCCACAATCTATTTGACGGTAATCATGATTTTTATCTAAGAAATTTGATTGGAATGCTATTCACATTGAGACAAAATTTGTGGTGGAGATTTGGAGATGTAACCTGTTGAAGGTTACACGAAGAAGGTGGATCAAGTTTATTTGTCAAAAAATTCATCCCAAGAGGGAGAATTGTTAAGTGTTTGTCCTGATTTTCTTACTATATATGATTTTCTTATCTCTTGAAGGAAAAATACAACATATTTACTATAATTGGATTTTTCTTTTTTTTTTTAGAAGGAACTTAAAAGTCTTCCATATTTGGCTAGTCCCTATTATTGGAGGAAAACATTAGACTTCTGTAAATTAAAGATCCTTCCTTCTCATTTAGCAGTATCCAAAATGTAGTCCCTAAGGGTTATGAAAATCTTGTTTATAGGGAGAATTTATGAGACAAGTGTTATGCTGTCACTTCTGTGTGCCTCTTTGTGAGATTGTTCTCTCGATATTTTATACTCTCTTTCATACGGTGGAGTGGATTGTTCATCTTCGCCTGTGGACATAGGTCAATTGACCGAAGCATATTAAATATTTGTGTTGCTTTTGGTATATTTCTCTTTTTTCGTCTAATTTATCGTTGTTCAAGGTTTGCTTTACCAGCTTCCGCGGACACCTGATTATTTCGATCCCAATTGTGATAACATGAAAAAAAAACCTTCAATGTTGATTTATGCAGATACTAAGTAAGTGTTTGGACATAAAAATTTATTACTTAAAAAAAATAATATTTGAAATTAAATTGAAAAATATTATTTTGACCTTGAAATTATGTTTGAACATGCATTTTTACTTGAAAAAATATTACAGTTTTTTGAGTGGGGACAAAAAATCCGGAAAACTTGAAGAAAAAGTGGTCAAAATCACTTTTTAATTTTGAAAAACTTTTTTAAATTTTTTAAAAAGAATTTATATATTTTCATGGACAAACACGCTTTTAAAAAAAAAAAAAAGAAAACACAGAAGAAAGGATATTTTCTTTATAGGCTGATGGGTCCTAAGATTGCTTTTTAAATTCATCGTTACCAATATTTTTAAAGAAGATAGAAGAAAACCAAAATAACTCTGCAAGCAAGGACTTAAATGATCTTACTTTCAATGACAACAGGAAACCACCAAAGAAAAAGAACAAAAAGGAGAAAGAAAAAAGAAGAGAAAATGCTAAATTCAGCCAAAAAGCTTCATATGATCTATTCCTTTATCCTTTTCGATACTTTGGAAATGTAAGATTCGTGATCCATAAAGTTGTCACATTACTCCAAAAAGATAAAAGGTAAACAACAAAGAAAAGAACTGCTTAAGTCATGTGTTCTTGTGAGTTCCTCTTTCCTTTTTCTTTTCTAAGGTGTCAAAGTGGAAAGGTTGCAGGTCAACGGATCTTTAAAAATCCATTAAATCCATCTCGTAGCAGATCAATTATTAAGTTTCTTTTAATAAAATTATATGTTTTTATATAAAATTAACCGTATTGATATTTAGGATAAATTTTTAATTTTATAAAAATAAACCCGAAAAAATATTGAATCATCCGGAATAATTTTATATAAGAAAATCAAATTTTTATATTAAGTTTAGAAATAATAAAATATTAATTTTTTCCTTGGGCCTTGTGATTAAAGAAACTTTTACAAGTCAACAAGTGATTAAAATCCAAAATCTCAACTTTCAAACCTATTATGTTACTCCTACTAAAACTAAATTATTTCTAGTTATCATCATAAGTAGCATGTCATAGGTATTCCAGCGATCTTGAGTAGCAAACCATAAGGTATTGAATATCTCTCCTCTCGTATAAATTAAACGTTTCTTATTGTATACTTAATCTTCTAATAGACTCTATTCTTGAGTCCAATCTTGATTACTATATTCCAACGTGTGATCTATATTTCTATTGTACAATTTCTCTAACTTTGTAGTAGAATAGTGGGATACATCTCTATTTTGGCTATCTTTCGTATTCCGTTGATTCATCATCTTTTAAAATGTAAAAATGTCTAGAGAGTTTTACCGAAGCCCTAAGTATGTATTTTATCGCGTTCTAACATCTATAAGTAACTCTTACATGACTTTTTAAGAAAAATACCAAAAATTAACCGAACTATACAAATACTAAAGAGAAATCGAGATGTTGGGACAGTTTTAAAACATCTAATTTTGATTATATAAATAAAATAATCAAAAAACTGATATGATATATATTTTATAAAATAACTGACCAAACCAAATCATTGACAACCCTAGTTGTAGACACCCTTTTGGCATTTGCAATCATTTTTGTTGGAGAGTAGATGTTATATTTTTCAAAATATCCTGTTAATATCAGAAAATAAAATTCATTTAATTTGAAACTCGCATTTTTCATTGTTGTGTTTTGATCTTTCTTTAGTTTAATCAAGGGCATCCTAACTTCCACACTTTTGGCATGATATAAACTTACTTTTTAGGAAAATGTTTTTCTTCATTAAATTGTTTTTCGGTATTCGGCTAATTAGCGTTGAAAATATTGTCATCACTGAAAATGTTTTACAGAATATGACTTACATAATTAAGGGGCATAAGCCATTTTCTTTAGTATTGAAGACAATTACCAAAGCATATTCTCATGCCATATCATCCACCTTCTACAATAACCGTGTAATGTTTTATCTTTATACCTAATCATTCGCCAAAAAAATGACATACACAATACAGCAAGTTGGTTCTTAAATAATAAAAAAAAAATTCTAGTAAAGCATCTTGCAGTATGTCATATGCACCGTAAGAGTATAATAAATATTCTTGGAATCAACTTATTCGTTTTCATTTAAAAAAATCCGTTCGTTTATATACACGATTTTTCGGTGGGCATATCACCAGAACAATAAAAAACAATTGTTTCCTCATCATATTTTTCTTTGTTTATTGATTATTTATTTATTTATTTATTTTCTTGTGGTTTGAAAGTAAATGATAAAAATCTATTCAACATTTGATGTGACTGGAATGCTTTGAGTGTCAAGTGAAATATGAAAACCTAAAATAGCAAAATTAGTTCAACTTATAAATTACTTCATACAAGTTAGCTATACGATATTTCTCCTTACATCTATCATTCAGGTGTTATGAAGTAAGTATAACTTGTATAGTTGTAGATAACTCGGTATAAGTATTCTTTATAAATCAATTAGATGATTATTTACATTAGGCATGAATTGTTACTTAGAAAAAACAAAAAAGTAAATAACCTGATATTTAAATAACGGTAAGGAGATACATCTATTTTCCTCTTTCACTCCTCTGCAGTGCGAAACAACTGGTAAACTTAGCGTTTTTCCGCTCTCTTTGGTGTGTGATGCTACTGCATTTGCCCCGTTTTCATGTAAAGTCTAAGAAATGGTAGTACAAGCATTTTTCCAATGAATTGAATGCAGATAGTTTCCGATAAGATTCACTTACAGGGCTGAAAAATACGGATACTTTCGTCTTCGCTCTTTTTCCACTAATCCATTGGGCCATTCTCGTTCAGTTAATTGGGTGTTTGTCATGATACCACGTAACTTAAGAGTGAGGCGCATATCACCTAAGTTTGTGTTATTTGTAAGACTTTTGATTCCATTTTCGACTTATTCACCTCTTAATCGTCAAAGAAGTTTCCAGACAATTTCTCAATCTGTACTTCAGTAGTGAATTTAGATATTAGTGTATACGGTTAAAATCGAGCCCACTAAGCATCCCGATTTTCTGGTAAGGCAAATGGAGCAGGGACGTGACCGTAAGGAATCGGAGTCAGAGCGAGGAACCCCTCGTATCGGGGTTCGAGCAAAATGCCTGCCCTCGGGGCACCAGACCACGTCCTTCAGGTCCGGTTCGAACCCCAAGACTTCGGAGAGCATTACCAAACAACCGCATACGACTAACAAAGCGTCGTGATGTCCGTGTCCAACCGGATATCACGACATGAATCTCAGTCCGTATCGGCAGAAAATCAGTGATTAGTGAAACGGAAGATTTTTTTCCTTTCTTAGGATTGTACTTAGGGTAAAATTCCCCCACTATATAAAGGGTAAGCTTATTATTCATTAGAGACATTGTAACACGCATTCCAAGGCAATATACTTCTGTTCTTCCTGTTTCTAAAAGTTACTTAAAATTTTTGTTTTTGTTCATAAGTTCTTCATAAGTGCAAGTCGGAACCGAAGTCAGGTTCCCCCTTAAGCCATTAACCGAGCTCGGACTCACTCTCAGCACTGGTTTGGTCATTTATTACGTCTTTTATTTGCTTAATCTAACGTCATAAATCACTTATATTGAATTAATTCACATATTTTTAAAATCGCATATAAATTAAATTGTTATCCGTTTTGAAGGGTAAAAAAGTACTATACAAGAATTTTAAGCTTAAATCTCTATCACTACTAAAGCAGATTTTGTGACAGCAACTGATCTAGTGAAATAACCATATGCCAACCGCCGCTATATACAAGTTTGATGATATGATCAGTTCCTACAGATATCACTTGCCATTTAACAATCATAATGTCTTTTTGTTTGTAACCTTTGTCTGGCTGGCCAGATCATAATAACGATAAGCTAATTTAGGATCCTTAGGCCTCTTAGGTTTTAGATATATTCACTACTGCACGCCTTAGGAAACAACAGCAGTTGCTTGACAAACCAGGATGTTCCTACTTGCAGCAGCAGTATAAATGTTAGCATGATTCATGAGTACAGGGGCTACGTACGATAAACCGATATTGCTTGAAAATTATACAAAATAATTATCAATTTGAAACAAATCAAGCCTTAGAACCTCTACAGCCCAGATCCAAACCCATGCACATATAAATTGAATTATGATAATAGGCCGACATCATTTGTGCAAAATTCTTCACACGACACTGCTGATTTCTCTTCTTGGTGACCTCAAATAACTGAAGAACAACTTACGTCTTCCACCACTTTATGAAAGCCCTAAAAAAGATTCAGGAGCCACTTGAAATTTACATTGCTTTCGACATAACAGAAATGTTGCACAAGAGTGGAAGTGAAAAACATTGGGATTGGACCAAAGATCCACAACAGCAGTGTGGCAGCAAAATACAGTGCCCTCATACCAGTCGAAAAGAAAAGGCCACCTCTTATTACTGATTTCTCAACGTAGTTTGCTGGAAATAGATTGACTAGTGGGGGATTGTTTAGATATAGTTTGAATATGTGGGGTTTCCACATCGGTGACTGAAAGACACTTTTGAGGCATTAAAAAGCTAAGCCCACTAAATTATACAGAATGACTATTTGACATACTTCTAAAATAGGTATAACGTGTGTATATATATACCTATTTTTAACATTTAATAATAATTATAATTATAAATTATATATCTAACTGACGGGCCCCGCCGGACCTTTAAATAAAGGTTTTATTTTCATATTTATCTTTTTGGAACAGTTTCTGATTACTTAAAATAGAAGTGTGACTTTTCTGAAAAGTCATCTCTTGAATTCTATGAATAAAGGACACCCAGGAGCAGTGAAATTCAATTTGCAAGTATAATTCTGGCTTTGTCGTGTCCTGACGGAGAATTGCTTGTAATTCCCTAAAGAATATACGTGCAATATCTCTTGAACTATCTTTCATGCCTCAAAGCTATACTTCTCTTTTAATCTTCTGCAATTTTTCTAACAAATTTCAAGAGATATTCTGCTATGGAGAAGTTTTTGTCTGTTGTAGAGAACCTAAAAGAGTTTATCAAACTAGATCGGTTTGATTGATCGAACTTCACTCGCTGGAAGGACAAGACGATCTTCTTGCTTACTGCTCTGAAGATATTTTACGTCCTTGATCCACTATTGCCTTGCATTGTCAAAACCCACCGAAGAAGATTCAGAAGATACCAAAACAGAAAGGAAAAAAACGCCAAGATGATGAATTGCTCTGCCGAGGACATATTCTGAACACTTTGACAGATCGACTCTATGATTTGTATTCCAATCCGAAATCACCAAGAGAAATCTGGACAGCATTGCAGACGGCATAAGAAAATGAAAAGCGAGGTATTGATAAATTTCTGTCCTTACAATACTTTGAATTTAAAATGGTTGAGACAAAGCCCATTATGGATCAGATTCATGAACTGCAAATCTTAGTTTCAAAACTAAGTGATTTTGAAGTTATAGTTCCGGATGCACTTCAAATATGTGCCAAACTCTCGAGATACCCTAAAGAATATACGTGCAATTTCTCTTGAACTATCTTTCACGCCTCAAAGCTATACTTCTCTTTTAATCTTCTGCAATTTTTCTAACAATTTTCAAGAGATATTCTGCTATGGAGAAGTTTATGTTTGTTGTAGAGAACCTAAAAGAGTTCATCAAACTAGATCGGTTTGATGGATCGAACTTCACTGGCTGGAAGGATAAGATGATCTTCTTGCTTACTGCTCTAAAGATATTTTACGTCCTTGATCCACTATTGCCTGCATTGTCAAAACCCACTGAAGAAGATTCAGAAGATACCAAAACAGAAAGGAAAAAAACGCTATGATTATGAATTGCTCTGCCGAGGACACATTTTGAACACTTTGACAGATCGACTCTATGATTTGTATTCCAATATGAAATCACCAAGAGAAATCTGGACAGCATTGCAGATGACATATGAAAATGAAAAGCGAGGTATTGATAAATTTCTGTCCTTACAATACTTTGAATTTAAAATGGTTGAGACAAAGCCCATTATGGATCAGATTCATGAACTACAAATCTTAGTTTCAAAACTAAGTGATTTTGAAGTTATAGTTCCAGATGCACTTCAAATAGGTGCCAAACTCTCGAAATTGCCTTTTTCCTGGAATGACTATAGAAAGAAAATCTTGCATTCTTCTGATAAATTAACAAAGGAACAATTTCGAACTCAGTTTCAAATTGAATGTGAAACTCGTTCTTGTGACTCTATTGTCCAACATTCGAATACCAATGTTAATTTTGTTATTTCAGAATGATACATATGGGAATAAAAATCTGAAAGTTTCCAACAAGGCTCGTTTTAAGAAATGAAATGATTTGAAGTGTCATCATTGTGGGAAGAAAGAACACAAGATTCGTGACTGCAGGTTTAAGAAAGCAGAAATTAATTTCAATCATGGGTATTCTGGACATTCTAGAAATTCAAGAAATTCGAAAAAATCCGAGAAAGCAAATATAATGGAAAGCTCTTCTCAAGGCTTGGTTGTAATGGTTTATGTGGTACCATGTAGTATGGTCACAGAATTAAACATAGTTGCTGCTGCTATTAAGACTCAAGGCTGGTGGTTGGATTCTGGCACCATGGTTCATGTCAGTTATGAAAAGAATATGTTCAAAACCTGTGCAGAAGTAAAGGAACCCGAGAAGGTTCTGATGGGCAACCATGTGACTGCAGATGTTGCAGGAAAAGGAAGTGTTGAGATTATTTCACTTCTGGACAGAAGTTAACATTGCTAAATGTATATCATGTTCCCGACATGAAGAAGAATTTGATGTCCGCTAGTTTGCTGTCTAAGAAAGGCTTCAAGATAGTCATAGAATCCGATCATGTAATAATAACTAAGAACGGTGTCTTTTATGGCATTATTTTTTGGCTTTTTTAGGCGTGGGCTATAGCACACGAAAATATGGAACGGTGTCTTTTTTGTCTCTAATTCTATTTTATGGCATGCTAGATTAGGACATCTAAATTTTGGTTTCTTAAAATATATGTATAGAAATGGTTACATATAATGTAAAATTGAACATGTAGAGAAATGCGAAATTTGCATACAAGCAAAAATGACAAAGAAATTATTTCGTAAAGTTGAAAGATTTTCAGAATTATTAGACTTGGTACACTCTGATATATGTAAATTACATGGTAAATTAACTAGAGGAGGCAAAAGATACTTCATTACTTTTATAGATGACTTCTTTAGATTTACATATGTTTATTTACTTAGAGATGAGGTTTTTCAAAAGTTTAAGGAATATAAGTCAATTGTAGAAAATTAAAAAGGTAGGAAAATTAAAATAATTCGGAGTGATAGGGGCAGCAGCTATCTTTCTTAACCTGCTTCTAACAAAGCAGCTTGTAGACTCCGACCATTGTCTCAATGAAGGAGCCCATGGGTATCGGAAACGAACGATTAAGAGTTCTTGCTTAAAAAAGAGGTACGTACTAACTGAGAGTAGAATCTATCCTGACTTTCAAGTAGTGCTTGGTTGAGGGATAAACCCCGAATCCGTACTTTCCGGTACTATGCCTACTCTCTTTTCCTCTTTCAAGTGGGTTGAACTCTTTCTAAATCAAAGACTGAATATGTTCCTACTGAATTTAATAAGTTTTGTGAAGAGCATGGATTAATACATCAAACAAGTGCTCCCTATACACCAAAACAAAATGGATTGGCTGGAAAAAAAAAAAACTTTAGTAGACATGGTTACTATTATGATTTTAAATGCAAACTTACCACATAATTTATGGGGTGAAGCTCTATTAACTGCATGCTATATTTTAAATAGAGAGCCTTCTAAAAGCATACATATTTCACCTTATGAGATTTGGAATGGTAGAAAATCAAATTTAAATTATTTCAAAGTGTGGGGGTGTATATCTTATTATACGGTTCCTGATCATCATAGAACAAAATTGGGGCCTAGAGGAATTAAAAGTATTTTTGTAGGATATGCACAACATTCAAAAGCAAATAAACTGCTAGATTTGGAATCTAATACTATAGTTGAATCCATTCATATTGAATTTGTAGAAAATAAGTTTATAAAGGATACTACAGATGATCATTTAGTTGAACTAAATCAAAGTGATGTTAGTATAAGTAAGAGGTCATACTCAGATATTGTTAACAATGACAAAAAAATTACAATACTTATTAGAACCTAGAAGAAGCCAAAGAATTAGAAAAGAAAAATACCTCGATTCTGATTTTATTTCTTCAGATTCTATAGTTTTTCTTCAGATTCGAGAGATGCTACTTTTTGGAAAGAGGTCATCGATGATGAAATGGACTCAATAATGTCTAATAACACACGAATTTTAGTTGATTTGCCTCCTAGGTCTAAACCTATAGGTTGTAAATGGGTATTTAGGAGAAAATATAACACAGCAGGTTCTATACAAATGTTTAAAGCAAGACTAGTTGCAAAAGGCTTCACGCAAAAGGAAGGCATTGACTACTTTGATACATATGCTCCTGTAGCTAGAATAGCATCTATTAGAGTACTTTTATCTTTGACATCTATATATGGTCTGTATGTACATCAAATGGATGTTAAAACTACATTCTTAAACGGAAACTTGAGTGAAGAGATTTATATGAAACAGCCTGAATGATTTGTTCTTCCTGGAAATAAACATAAAGTTTGTAAATTGATTCTATGGATTGATACAAGCACCAAAGCAGTGGCATGAAAGATTTGATAGTATATTACTATCTAATGGATTCGTACATAATCATGCTAACTAGTGTATTTACTCCAAATTTATAAAAGAATATGGAGTTATCATTTATCTTTATGTTGATGACATGTTGATATTTGATACGAATATGCTTGGAATTTTTGAAACTAAGAAGTATTTAACTTCTGTTTTTAAGGTGAAAGAATTGAATGAAGTTGATACTATCTTAGGTACCAAGGTTAAAAGAACCGAAGATAATAAAGTGACTTTATTACAGACCCATTACATTGATAAGATACTTAGCAAGTTTAATCATTTGGGCATAAAAGAGTCTTAACACTTGTATGACTCAAGTGTCAAATTAATTGAAAATTTGGGAAGAACGGTAGCTCAAATAGAGTATGCAAGTGCGATAGGTAGTATGATGTATGTAATGCATTGCATTTAGACCTGATATAGCATTTTCAGTTTGTAAATTTTCAAGGTTTACTAGTAATCAAAGTAATGATTATTGGAAAGTGATAATAAGAGTGGTTAGGTATTTAAAAAGAACAAAGCATTTGGGCATTTGCTATAGTGGTTTTCCTACCGTATTGGGAGGATATTCTGATGCGAGTTGCATTACGAATATTAATGATAACAAGGCTACTTCAAGTTGATATTCACTTTAGGAGGTGGTGCCATTAGTTGGGCATCTAAGAAACAAACTTGTATTTCCTATTCTGCAATGGAATCTGAATTTATTGCATTAGCAACTACTGCAAAAGAAGCGGAATGACTGAAGAAAGTGTTACTAGACATTAAGTTGTGGCCACAACCTATGCCATCCATTTCTATATTCTGTGATAGTGAGACTACAATATATGTAGCTCATAATAAAATGTATAATGGGAAATCAAGACATATAAGCCTCATGCTTATATAAGAGAGTTAATTACCAATGGAACTATACCTATAATATATGTGAGATCAAATAAAAATTTGCCAGATCCACTTAGGCATTGCCAAAAGAAGCGTTACAACATACTAGTGAAGGAATGGAGCTGAAACCCTTAAATGAAACATAAGTGATGGGAACCAAACTTTGAGTTAGTATACACTCTAACAATATAAGTTCAAAGGGTAATAACAAGTCACTTGTGTTGTTTAAGCATTGATCTCCTCTTAGGAGCCTTAATTCTGATGTATTGCTTGTTGTTATATGAGGACTACAGAGTTGTTAAGTGCCTGCAATAACAGGGGTACAATGACAAACTCGAAAGTGCAAACTGTTACTTTGAAGAGATTGAATTAATTCTTAATGGAATTAGCAAATGTCTGAGTAACAGGGACATAAAGTCTAAATTCCACCTATATGAATATGAAGTGGTGTTGGTCTTATAAATATTCTTGAAATCAGGGGTAGCACATGGCCATAAAAGTGCTAAAGCTCTATACTGGATTGTTTCGCTGCTTAATAATATTATTCTAACGACTCGGCCGGTTGTTTTGAGAGTATTAGTCCCAAATTATTATTTATTGCTCCTTCTATTTTATTTTGTAGTTTTTGTGACTTGCCGGGGTGCTTGATTTTGGGTTCGGGAGAGTTTTGGAGTGGAATGGAACCTATAGTCCCTAGATTGGAAGTTTAAGTTCTAGGAATTTACTGTAATTTGAATTGTATGAAGACGACTCCGGAATGTAGTTTCGACAGTTTCAGTAGCTCCGTAAGGTGATTTTGGTCTTAAAAGTGCGTCCGGATGTTGATTTGGATGTCCGCAGGTTATTTCGGCATTAATTGGCGAAAGTTGAAAAATTGGATGATTTTTGGAAGTTTGACCGGGAGTGGACTTTTTGATAGCGGGGTCGGATTCCGATTCCGGAAGTTGAAGTAGGTTTGTAATATCAATTGTGACTTGTGTGCAAAATTTGAGGTCAATCGGACTTGATTTGATAGGTTCTAGCGTCGAATGTAGAAGTTGGAAGTTCTAAAGTTCATTAGGCTTGAATCGATGTGCAATTCGTGTTTTTAGCGTTGTTTGATGTGATTTTTAGGCTCGACTAAGTTTGTATGATGTTTTAAGACTTATTGGTATATTCGGACGGGTCCTGAGGGCCCCCAGTGTGATTCGGATTGAATTTGAAATGATAGTGGACTTGTGGGAAAGCTGAGGCAGTGCTGTGTCTGGTGCAATCACACTTGTGCACTTTGGGCCGAAGGTGCAGCACCGCAGAGGCGGCCATTGAGCCACATATGCGAAATTGGACTGCCCAACTGAGACCGCAGATGCAGTCAGAGTCCCGCAGAAGCGGACTCGCAGGAGCGATGGAGGAAGCACAGAAGCGGAAAGGCTAGCCAAGCCTGGGGTCGCAGAAGCGGAGCCCTTCCGCAGAAACGGAAGTGCAGATGCGCATTTTGGTCCGCAAAAGCAGAAGTTGCTGGGCTAAGTGAGGACCGCACCTGCGATGGAAATTCCGCAGGTGCGGAGCCGCAGATGCGACTGTGGGTTCGCAGGTGCGAATTCACTGGGCAGAAAAGACCTAAGTTCGAGGGTTTGATTTCATTCTCCGTTTTTGGACCTACAGACTTGGAGGCGAAATTTTGAGGGATTTTCAGAGGAACATTTGGGTAAGGATTCTCGACTTGTTTTTGATTAATTTCCACTAATCTATCATTAATTTCTTCATTTAATTAAGAATTTGGGTTGAGAAATTAGGGAAAAGGTGGGAAAATCCTTAGACCGAATTTTGAGGTATCGATCGAGATTTTTGTATCGGATTTGAGTAATTTCTGTATGGGTGAACTCGATATCAAATGGGTGTTCGGCTTTTATAATTTTGGTTGGGTTCCAAGACGTGGGCCCGGGTCGACTTTTTGGGGCGATTTTTCAATTCTTTGCTAAAGTCGAAGATTCATTATTTAAATTAGTTTCTTATAATTATATTTATAGTATGTAATTATTTTGGCTAGATTCGAGCCGATCGGAGTTGAAAAATCGAGGCAAATGTCTTCTTGTTGATTGATTGAGCGAGGTTTGAGGTAAGTGACTTGTCTAACCTTGTGTGTGGGAAATTCCCCTTAGGATTTGGTACTGTTATGGTAAATTGTAATACGTGAAGGCCGTGTACGCGAGATGACGAATACGTACTCGGCTAAATGTTGAAAATCTGATTTTTGCTAAATAGTTCATTTTATTCCCTTAATTGAGTTGCTCTAGCACGTGTAATCATCATGTCTACGTGTCTTATCTCTTACTTGCAATTTGTGCAACATGCTTAGTTGAATTACCTGCTTTTCTTGATTTCGTATTCATTCTTTAACTGTAGGATTCCTTGCTGTAATTTTATTCTTCCATTGTTATGTGTTGTTTTCGTGATTTTTTTTTAGATAACTGATTGATTGTGGCACGAGGTTTCTTCCGTGCGGAGTGTTAGTGTGGCACGAGGTTTCTGCCGTGCGGAGTGTTATTGTGGCATGAGGTTTCTTCCGTCCGGAGTATTATTATGGCACGAGGTTTCTTCCGTGCAAAGTGTTATTGGCACGAGGTTTCTGCCGTGCGGAGTATTATTGTGGCACGAGGTTTCTGCCGTGTAGTTGTCATTGTTTGCACGAGGTTTCTACCGTGTCGTTGTGAGATATTTACTTTTGGGACTACGAGGCGGTACCTCGGGAGTGCCCTTGTTGTTTACCTCTATTTGATGTATTATTGTTGTTGTTGTTATTTCTTAACTTGTAAGAATCTTGTTTTCCTCACGTGTTGCAGTTGTCTTCTTGAATCTCGTGTTGTTATCTTCTGTAAATTCTTATTGTTCACTTCTCAGTCATTTCATTATATTATTATATCTTTTATCTTGTTTCCTATTATTTTCAGTAGGGTCTTGACCTGACCTCGTCGCTATTCTACTGAGGTTAGGCTTGGCACTTACTGGATACCGTTATGGCGTACTCATACTACGCTTCTGCATATCCTGTTGTGCAGATCCAGGTACTGCTTACTAGACCAGGTACCCCTGAGCTAGCCCGTACGTGGAGACTTCAAGGTACATCTGCCAGCGTTCGCAAACCTCAGAGTCCCCCTCTATCTTTGTTATGTTGTTTTTCCCATTCCTCATTAGACTCTGATGTATAGAGATATTTAGTAATTTTCTCTTTAGAGCTTGTGACTTCTTTCTACCGGGTTTTGGGAGTCGCAACTATTTTGAATCTCAGTTCTTAATTATTTCAGATGTTGAGGTTTGAGTTTCAGCTTTACATTCAGTTATTCTGCATAATTGTTAGGCTTACCTAGTCTTAGAGACTAGGTGCCGTCACGACATCCTACGGAGGAAAATTGGAGTTGTGACAATTATGTGTGTGATACTTTCGGTTTGACAAAAAGAGTTACGGTTCAAATCTTAGGATACCAATAATTTCGTTGAACTTTAAGGTATTTACACTAGTGGAAAGTTCAAACCTACACAAGATACTTCCATGGTCTCACCGAATCACACGTAGAGATATTGATAACACACATAGAGCTAATGGTATTTCATAACTAATTGATTGAGCAGCTGCCCGTAGACCACCTAATAAGGAATATTTATTATTTTCGTATTTATATTTTTGGAGCAGTTTTTGATTATTTAAAATTCGAATTTAAATTGAATTTTAACTAGAACAGACATAACTGTTCGTATAGGAGTGTGATTTTTCTGAAAAGTCTTCTCTTGAATTCTATAAATACAAGGATACCCCAGGAGCACCGATATTCAATTTGCAAGTATAATTCTGGCTTTGTGTATTCTGAAGGCCCGAGAAAAAGAAAAAAATTGACTTTTTGAAGTCAATAAAAGATCATATAATAAAGTAGCGGGTTAGATAGCAAGAGCAACTAGATCAGTAATGGAAAGGGTGGCTAAAAACGGAAATTTGTAATCCCCTAAAGAATATACAGGCAATATCTCTGAAAGATAGTGATCTTTCATACCTTAAAGCTATACTTCTCTTTTAATCTTCTGCAATTTTTGTAACAGTGCTTATTAGGAAAGAAGAATGAACATAATATATTGTAGCCTGCACAAAAGATCCAAAAGCCACTAGAAAACAGGATAATATAGAAATTTATTTAATGAAAACTATGAAGGGACTTGTTTCACCATAAATAATTAAATCGCTGCTTAAAAATGGTTTTGGAAGAGGCTCCTAACCATGCCCCAATTAAAGTTTAAGACTAGGAAAATTGATGACTTTGAAATAGTTGCATATCTCAGACGTTATAAATTTTATGTTACTGATCACTGATAAAGTTAGGGCTCTGTCCTTAACTTCAACCTGCAAATGTTTGTCAAATTTCTTGATAAGATGTAAATTACCCATTTATATATACTCTAGTGGTAAAACCAATCCATTAGATTATGATCCATTTGTTAACTTGACATAGTCTGATGAAATCAAATGCCCATCACACTATTAGTCAAAACAAGTCAAATAGTGCAACCCGACGGGTCCAAATGCGATCCAAACCTAAACATGCAAAAGCAGATTTGAAGAAATTTGGAGACTTGAAATTGTACAAAAAGAACAAGCTAATAATTTAAGAAAGATACACTAAGGTTTATTTTCACGGGAGGAGCGCGATCGGTGCTCAACCGAGATACCCCAGTCAAACAAGCCTATTTGATGCCTACTATCAAAACATACCCATGAATAATTTGAGAATCAATAACGAGAGATAGATATGAGAAGATAAAGTATGAAGGAGCCTCATTGACAAATTTTCAAAAAATTACAAGTTCACATTTTAAAAGTGGAAACGTCCAATGCTACAACATTTATTAATCTATTTTCCAAACCAAAACACAACCCACAACATTTTTACGGAGCTTCTAAGGGAACATGAGCACAAATATGAAAGTGCCGGTGACAAGGCTCCGGCTATACCTAAAAAATAATGTACATCAAAAACGATACAACACATAGCCCCTGGTAGAATAGGGCTCACCAAAAATCCGCTGAGTGGAGGGTATGCTGCTAACGAGGATTAGTGCCGCTTGCTGAGGAACCACCTACATCCATTAAAGATGTAGCGCACCTGATATAAGGGACGTTAGTACATATGGAATAATACTAATATGCAAAACTAAATACCCTCTCATGAAATGGAAAACCAACATAAGAAAGAGAGAAATTCCAAGTCAAAACAGTGTAAATTTTCAAGTAAGCATTAACATTTTAAGTTGGGAGATGCTGAGTACCGATACACCCACATGCACGTGGCATGGAGTCTGATCACTGCCTGACCGGCTAAGCCATCTCACCCTAAAGTATGAGGATTGACATAGAAATACAACACCACCATGTGCGCAATATGGCATCTGATCTTTGCCCGATCGGCTAAGCCGTCTCACCATAATGCCGTGTGGGTCGACATGGTCCTTGCTAGCTATCAACTCATCCCAATCAAGAGAAATAATTTCAATAAAATATAATAGAGATTCACCCCTCAATCACTCCTACACCGGCACATGTAGTTTTGGGCTTGGGCATTTATAACCCAGCCTTCCTCGGTGACCTAACGATACTCCCAAAAACATGTTCTATACAAAGAAACGTACTCATGTCATAGTCTTTCATCAATTCTTTCACTTCATTGGCACTCTAGGCCACACATAATAATCTTCATTCTTGGCACGATAATCACATTTCATAATTCATATTTTTCATTTCATTACCTTTCAAGGGTCATCCCAAAATTGCAACTTAAAAATTATATATTAGAAATCATGGCTTTAAATACATAAGTAAGGAGTCTTAAACACATTGAATTTTCTTCCAACGGAAAGCATAATGATTTGCATTCGGGTAAAATCACAAGTACTTGGATAAATTAACGATAGAAGCAATTTGGAACAATAGAAAGAGGAACAGACCAAACCATAATTGAAGTTTACGGGGAAGTCGTGGAATCCGATTCTACGGAAGAGCGTTTAGCCAACATATTCGATTAAGCTTTTCTTATAATCACTAAGGCATTCCACTACTTTTAGCAATTCAATCTACATTAACATAATTCAATTTAACCATTATTAGAACGAAATCATATGATATAGATCTTTTAAGCATTTCGCCAAATATCTAAGATGCGAATTCAACTACAAGATTTGACAATAGAATTCCTCCATCCCATAACCAATTTCAAAGCAAATAATCAATCTACATAGTCCTACAACACCTAACAACCTTCATTGATAGATGCATGCCAATCGATATATTCCTAACTCAAGAATCAAACCTCCCATTCTTCACGTGCACCCTAAATTCGAAATTAAGAGCTAGAGATAAAACCTTACCTCTTTAATAGAAGACCTTGCAAGCTTTCCTTCTTGAATCCTCAAGGTTTGAGCAAGAATTGAAGTGTAGAGAAGTTGGATCACTCTCCTTCTCACTCTAGAATGTTCCCCTCCTTTTCAAATATAAGTTGGTGCCTTCCAAAATGACCCATGATGTCTTTTTATTAAAATATGATCTGATAAAAAAAATTCAAAATTCAACCTCCAAGCCCGGTTTGCAATCGAGGAACGCACCGCGGGCCCCAAAGTTGAGCTCCAAATCTGGGTTGGTCTGGTCAAGTCTGCGATCGATTCTGTGTTTCGCGGGTCGATTCCGCAGCCACACATTGGACCGCAGAATCTCCTTCAAAAATTTTCCATGCTGGTTATTCGACGTATACGTGGTCTGTGAAATGAATTTGATATCGCACATCGAACCGCGAAATAGCCCCTACATTAAGCCTCTCCTGGTTCACTCCGCGATTGATTCTACGGTCAGCAGAATAGATCTGCGATCGCATAATGGACAGCAGAAATGTCATATTCCATAAATTTTCTACTAACTCCACAAACGTATTACACAATCCAAAAAGTCTGTATTCGACATCGTAAAATCTTAAATTCTTGGCGAACATTTACGGGACCTTATATTTACATATTTAAAAAAGAAAAAAAGAAGGAGCAGACGTTTGGTAAGTCGTGCGAGTTGCGAATTGGCACGTTATTTGACTCATTTTGACTCGAGCAAAATTTAGATGAGTTACATCATGATCGATTTAATAATTTAATTCGTTTTGACCCCAGCAAATTTGATTCAGCTCCCTCATATTTTCAGTGATGGATATAGCCTTAGTGTTGTGGTTTCAATCAAACCAATAATTTTTTATTAGTAACATAAATATATAAGTGAAAACAAGAAAATTAAACAAATAGTATATTATAGTCTGTTTGGCTAAGCTGTAAAATCAGCATTTTGAGAAATATTTTTTTTAAAAGTGCTTTTCGAAAAAGTATTTTTGGAGTGAAACAGTTTGTATTTGCCTAATCAATTTGAAAAGTATTCTTGAGCAACAATTTGTGTTTGGCCAAACTTTTCAAAAAGTGCTTTTAAGTATCAAATTATGGATAAGAACATGAAGAGATTTATTTAATAGTTAATACTCCTTCCGTTTTAATTTAGATGATATAGTTTGACTTGGCACAAAGTTTAAGAAAAAAAAGACTTTTAAAACACGTGATGCTAAAAGTCTAAGGGGCAATATCGTAGCGGGGCCATAATATTTATGGCTATAAAAGCTTCCCATTAAAGGTAAAGTGCGTATAATAAAAAGTTTAAAGTTAAATTATTTCTAAATATAGAAATGTGTCTATTTAGAACGGACTAATAAAGAAAAATATGTCATCTAAATTGAAACAGAGGACGTATATTATATAAGCAGATAAATAATCAACAAATATTTATTATAAAGATAATAATTAAGTTTTTATTTTATTTAAGTAAAATATGAAAATAAAATTAAAAAATACTTTATTCTTTCAAAATAATTTAAATATATTAGAAAATCTTTCAGCAAATATAGAAGTTCACCCAAAAGTTACTACAAATTACTTAATAATTTAAATTAAGTAAGATTATTTTGATATATACAATATTTGCTAAGAGTATTTTTGGTAAAAAAATTAGTCAAAATTATTTTTATTTTTGAGACAAAGTTATTTTCTTCTACTTTTCAAAAGTTAATCATGCTTCTACCCAAAAATATTTTTTTCTCCTTTAAAAAGTTTGACCAACCATTAAGTTAGAGAAAAAAATACTTTTTTGAGGAAAAAACACTTTTGCCCTCGAGGGAAGCTCCGGCTATTAGAGTGCTAAGAGTTATACCACCTCTGTTGCGAAGTTGATATTGAGTTTTGATCTTGCCAACTTCAGTGTTCTCTCCACCCAAGCTCTCTTGCTATGATTTTCATAACCAATGACCGTTTTCTCTGGACATTTTAGGTACCAATATAGAAGGAAAGAGTGAATACCCTAAAATTCTCATAAATTATTATATTTTTATCAGTTATATAGTTAGATTCGGTATTTCTAAAATCTCCTATAATTATATTCCTTACATATTAAAAAACCCCGCAGCGATTTTTTAATAAAATATGTAAGTTAACTTGTCAAAAGACACGCGGGAGATGAAATTATACATAAAATGGTCCTAATTGATCGTGTCTAATGATTAATTACTGTTACCCTCTTTAAAAAATTTATTCTTTCTATTTTCCTTCTATTTTCTTTATATTCTAGCTTTCTTTTTCATTTCTTTAATCATTCTTCTACCTTTCTTCTTATGGGTTTCATTTGAAAAAAATTCTTCTCTTATTTCTTCTAAATTTTTTTTTTTTTTTTTTTATCTTCATTTAGGTCTTCTTCTTTCAATACTATTTAATCCACCAAAAGCTTATAATATTTACCTAACCCTAACTAAAATTTTACCAAACCCTAATTTTTTAAATCTCAATCCTTGTATTAAACTAAAATTTTCGGTGAAAACGAAGGTTAATGAAAGATCCAATGTTTAATCGAAGCTTAACAGGAACAATTATGATTGAGACATGGTGTAGCCATTATGGAAGAGAAATTTTATTTACAAATTACTATGTATTTGTCTCTTCACCCTCTTTCTTTGATTTATTTCTATTAAGTGGAAACGACTTAAAATTTCATCGACAGCTTGTAACATTTAACAAATTATCAGAAAATTTGTTCATCGGGAGCATTATCATATATCTTATGTAGTACTTTTTAATTAAGGTTGTTAACCATGTTGCTGAACCGTAACTAGTACATTAGGGTCCTCCTAAATTTAGATGTACAACATGTGTGTCTAAATTAGAAAACTCTCGTTTTATTTCAGTATAAGATACTCTTAAACCTCGAGTGCCTGACATTCAGACAGCCTGGTGTTGTTTCTGTTAGAAAAACTAAAGATATCTCTTTCTTCTTCGTCCAGTATATTAGTACTAGTATTTTTTAATCTCGATTAGACAACATTAAACCATAGCCTGGGAGTTGTTTTTGTCAGATTAAGGTGAAGACATGTTCCAAGATCAGAACAACAAAATACTAGTAAAGGAAACCGTGTCACCAGCTAATTTTGATATAATTGGGAGACTTCGTATTTATGACTATCACTTTTATAATAAAAGATGAAAGGCCATTATTGAATGAAACCACGAGAGTGTCCTTTGCAGCCTTTGGGCGTATAGCGCAAAAGCAAAGAAATCTATGGGTAAATACAACAAACTATGCCCATCACTGCTCTCAACGTATTGGAATTGGAACCAGTTATATTCCCAGTGTTATCACGCTGAATTGGTACTCCCTTCTGTACGTTGGCTTTCTTTTCACTTTATTTCAAGAACGAATATGCCCATCGGCCCTTCCATCATACGTGGGTTATTCAATTAGTCTATTTCTAGACTCGTTGGCTCTATGTCCTCCCATCCATATTAGGAGTAATTTAATTGATAACCTAACCTTATTTGGTATTAATACTATTATTGATGTACTAAGATTTCGCTATATATGAATGAGATTCCCAAAAAGATCGTATCACATTGGATTTTATGCTGTGGCAGATCCAAAATTTTAGGTTCGAGGGTGCTTAATTTTATTGACGTAAAGTTATTACCAATCACATCGTATAAGTGCATCAATGGCGGATCTAGAGGGCAACGTGCGAGTTCTCGGGAAACCGGTAGCTTTTGCATAGTCCTTGTATACGTATTAAAAAATTTATTAAATATCTATAAATATTTAATTATGAACCCAGTTGCTAACTTGAGATTGTTATAGGAACCCATAAACTTCAAAGTCTGAATTTGCCTCTGAAGTGCATAACTAATTGAACATGATGATGAAAAAAGTTAATGAGAAAACTTGTAATACAAATATTACGGATGCCATAAAAATGTGATGGGTAATGCAAGTGACGAGAAAAAAGATTGATGGGTTTGTCCATTCGGCAGAAATTGCTCGTTATGGAGTCTTTTTTATTTCCTTATAGTATTAGATTTAAAAAAAAAAAAAAAAAAGATAAAACAAAGTCAACAAAAAAGAATATTTAAAAATAGTACTGGGTAAAAGAAAGTGGCTAGTGAAAACTGGAAAGAGCAAAAAGAGGAATGTAGCTTGATAATATAAGAAACAAAAAGAAATAATTTGCCTATGAATAAAGGTTTGATGGGAGTGAGATTCGAACTCCCACCCCTCAACTTTCATAAACCTCCAACGTCCTTCCTTAACTAAAACACCCATCAGATTTTTTGTTGAGGTATAATAAACTCGTTTTCTCTAATTTTCCTTAAAATTATATATACTCTAGGTTGAGACACCACCCAAATTTAATTTATACATCCGCGCCTGATCTTATGCACGCAGTCTTACTTTGTGTCTCTTGGCCACAGAACAACACCATTGCACCGGCTCCCTTCAAATATAGATAACCTGATGTTATTTAAAAGAATTGAACTATGTTTTAGCTTGAGTTGAAAAATAGATCAGGGCAATCTTATATTAGTAGGAGTAAAAATGTTTATAACATGATTGTAAAAGTTAAATGCTTTCATCAATAGTTGCATTAAGGAGCAGAGACGTACATGTGTTGAGGCACAGACTTATGCATGTGAAGTGGGGCATGACACCCATCATTAAGGAGAGAGTTTAGGTCCCATCTATTGTCTGTAACAGGAAAGACGAATCGAAATTATAAAATCTCCTTTTCACCATTCACTTTTGCTGATTTCATTTATTTCTCTTTTCTATCTTTTTGTTTTTGTTTTACTTGTTTCCTTTAACATATCTTGCATGGCTTCGATTGGATTCAGTTTCTTTAAGAAAAAAAGTGCATAAAAGTGAGTACTCGATAAAGCAAGACAACCTAAGGTTCCAAAGAAAGAAAGATAGGAATCTCTGCCCACTATGCAAAGTTGCAAAACATAGTTTTTGGTCAGCCCACGATTCCTCATCGTTCCATCAAATTTTATAGACATAATAATCCTTTTCCTTTTTTGGAAAAGTTTTAAATTACTTGTCACCATTTCTTTAATAGTATAAAATTAAAATACTCCATCTGTATTTGAGAGCTAAATGCAATATTATTGAAATAAAACTTTTAATATAATAAAATGCAATATTATTGAAATAAAACTTTTAATATAAGTCTTTTATTATATTAATAGGAATAAAACTAATCACTTATCATACTTTTCGTGCAAATTTTAAATATTTAAACTTTATATCTAATCATGAATCAATCTGTATTTGATTTAGCTCCGAAATCACATAATGGATCTTAATAAGCAAGAAGCAACAAAAAAACTGTGATGAAAGAATAGCGAAAAGGCCAATGTCCGATGAATATTACTTCCCTGTTCAAAGTATCTAAAATGGAAAATAATAGAGTAAAAATGTAATCTCTATTCATTTTCTTCCTCTAATGAACATGCCAATCTCCTTCTCTGTGATCATTTAAGCGTCTCTTTAGATGATTCTTAATATTAATTTCTTTCTATTCCTAATTTTCCTTAATTTTAATCTTAATAATGGAAAGGAGGATGTGTGAGCTTTTGCAACTGGCTGTTGAAAATACAAGTTATAGCCTTCTCAAAATTTTCTAATAAACACTCATTTGACAGAATGAAATGACATCAAAATAATAATAATAATAATAATAATAATGGTTTAATACAACTATACAAGTGGTATATACTTGAAGAAATAAATAGGGGAGCTGACTGGAGGCAGAACTATCCTGTATTACGAGGAGTACTGACACCCGTGAAGTTCGGCAAAAATTTCATGTATATATATATATATATATATATATATATATATTTAAAAAATAGTAATATATTAACAATGACAAGTTGAATGCAAAACTGCACCCGCGACCTTCAAATCCTGGGTCCGCTAGCTGACTATCAACTTCCCAAAGAGAGAGGCTATGGTCATGTGACATTTAAAAACTCCTCAAATAAGAATACAAAAAACCTGGCTGTCCATTTTAAATATCTTTTTCGGCCCTATACTTATCTCCCTGTCTAGTATTCCAATGCTTTCTTCTTGTGAATCTTTTAAATTTTTCATTTTTTTTTGCTTTATTGTACTCTTGAGTGCTTGTATTTAGGAGTGCAATTGGATTATCTTCCTACATATAGTACTGATAAATCATAGTAGTCACGTGGCTGTTCAGATTGCCACCACCAAGATTAGTAGTTCAAAGCCACAAATTATAGTACAATTATTACTGCTTGAAATTTTGGTTTAGGTTGTCCATCTAGATTCAGTTAAATGTTTTTTGGTCATTCAATTATGAGTCTTTCTCTCATGACCATTACGAGGAACTACTTAATGAAAAGCAAGGATGCACGATCTCTCCATATGCGAAAGATTGAGATTCCATATCCTAAAGATTGAGACTACTGAGTACTTGTTTGGACCTGCTGTTTGGTTTTTTGCCTATTTTTTATTTTGCTGACCAGAAGGACATTATAATGCAAGATTAAGGGATCTAAGGAAGCAATTCGTTCCTAAGACTGCAAGTAAACCATGCATATTGTGAAAAGATTAGATGGAAACATTTCACCAAAATAGAACAGAGGGAAAAAACAATAACCAAGGGGGGTCACATCTTACCAGAGAATAGAAAAAACATTCATATAAAACCTGTCCTCAGTCCTCATTGTCTACCTCCCCAACAAATCGATGTTAATTCAGAGTACAGACGCCATTAACCCTTGGGCCACTAGTCTTAAAACCACTTAAAAGAATATCTATTGTCTTCCCTAT
Source organism: Nicotiana obtusifolia (assembly GCA_002018475.1). NCBI lineage: Eukaryota > Viridiplantae > Streptophyta > Magnoliopsida > Solanales > Solanaceae > Nicotiana > Nicotiana obtusifolia. The sequence goes on along the minus strand of MCJB01000780.1, from coordinate 173,688 downwards.
GTCTTTTATCAATTATTCATTTCTTCCAGACTGGAAATCAAAGAATGGCCAACTAGTTATGGATGATATCGTAAAATACACAAAATGAAAAGAGGAAAGATCCAACTAATTAATACTCCCATTAGGAACTAAGTGCTTGTGCAAGACCAAAAATGATACAGTAATTTCAACTACTTAAAAATTTACTGATGAAAATTTTAAAGAAAATGTACAAAGCTAGACTAGACACGGTGCTAGACTATGGTAACCAATAGGACAAACCACAGCGTATTCTTTCGGGTCAGCTCAAAACCCAACCCCAGCCGCCCCGACTCCGAACGTAGCAGGTCGATGAGGCTCAATCTTTCTATTCTTCCAAAAACAAGTATCCGGCGCCAGCTTAGCCGCCGCCGTCCTCATCGGCTCAGACTTGCACCTTGTCAACACAAACGGCTCGTAAGCAACTGCATTCACAAGCTTCTGCTCAATCATGGTTGCCATGGACATCCCCGTCGCCGCCGGTAAAGAACACGACGACCTAGGTGGTTGTAACATGTGTTTGTTCCTATGTTCCGTACTAGGTTTAGTGTCAGTGCTCCGCCGCCTTTTGGGTTGTTCTTCAGGAACAACAACCTCTTTCTTTGGTGCTTTGACTTGTTGTTTCCTCTCTGGTAACCATCTGAGAAAGTCTCTTCGACAGACCCATGTTTCTTTTGATACCTCCATTGATAGCTTGGGTTCACACATCATTAGTAGCAAACACTCTGGCAAAACTGATTCTTTCTCTTCGTTTTGAGCCTCTTTTGGATATTCAACTTCAACTTGGTTCTCTGGCTCTACAATTGGTGTAGCTTCTATTTGTTCTTGTTCTTCATATTCAGATTCTTGTTGAGCCACTGTTGGTTTCCCCTCTATGTCTCTCAGTAACAGTATCTCTTGAATTTCTTTTGAGATAGCTGACTTAAATTTTTCTTCTTCTTCTTCTTCTTCTTCTTCTTCTTCTTCCAGTGTAGCTTGTTCGCTTTCTGTTTTATCCTCTATTTCACTAGTATCAGAGGTTATTTCTGTTACTACTCCTTCCTCAAGGAGCTGCTGAATTTGGATATCTTCTTGATTGACTTCAGTTGTTTGATCTGCCAGTTGGGCTAATTGTTCAAACTGGGAATCATCTTCAGCTACAAAAGACTCAATCTCGGTCTCTTCTTTTCCCTCTTTAACCTCAATTTCTGTTGTTAATTCAAAAGTTTCTAGCTTTGTTTCAAGCTTTTCCTGCTCCCTGCTTCCTACTTCAGTTTCCATAATAACATCTGTTTCTTCTGGATTCTCTTTTATTTCATCAAGATCTACTGAAACACTATGTTCAGCTGGTACAACTTCATTACTAGGTTCACATTTCTGACTATCTACTACTTCCATATGCTTATTTTCTCTCAAATCTTCTACCTTTTCTAGTTCTCCCACTTCTTCTTGTTCCTCGTCATAATATTCATCTCTTAGAACAGGTGACGACTCCCTGAAGCGATTGGTAAGAGCTGCCATTTTCATAGGATCAGATCTGCATCTCATAAGAAGCAAAGCATTCTTGGGTGGAATACAAATACTCACTCTACCTTTCTCTTCACTCATTCCCCTATCCATTTCAACAATATTCTCATCCTTGAACTCAATATCTTCAAACACATGCCTTCTTGAACTCCTCATTGTACTACTATGCTTTCCCTCTGTTGTTCTTTCCTCTTCACCACTTGCCACTACCAACTCAATATCCCTCCTTTTTCCTCCTTCCCCATCTTGCAATGCTACTAACCATCTAGCAAAAACAGCACCGCATGATCTGTGCTCATTATCACCTTCCCTGTAAGTTTCAACTTTTTCTTCCTTTTCTCTTTCATTAGTCGAAAAACACGACGAACGACATGGGAACAAACAGCTGAACTCCGCCCCAAAACCCCGCAAAGCTTCACAAATTGTTAAAGGCAAATGAACCCACCTTTGATTTCTATGATTAACGCATTCTTGTTGCTGGTAATGCACGCTTGAGTTCCCTTGCGAGTACCTCTGATTCTTGAGTGCTAGTCTATCATCTGTTTGATTAAATGCCTCAGAGGCTTGCTCTAGTTTTCTAAAACTCACCTCGCCGCTTGCGCTTCGTCTTTTGGACAAGCTACGTGATTGTTTCACCTTCTTCTTGGTCTTCACTCGAACCTGACCAATACAAGTGACTTTTGGTGAAGATGGCTCCGGGTTATCGAAACCCGACCCGCGTTTCTTGCCGGTGGTGGGAAACATAGGAGAAGCTTGGCCACTTTTGATGCTACCGTTTGTTTTAAGCCTACGGCTGAGTGAAGTGGGAAGAGAGAGAGGCGCGTCACGTGCACGACCAGGACTGAGAATGGATTTGGAGAGTTTCATGGAAGAAGATGAAGAAGAAAGGCGAGAAGTGAAGCAGATAAAGAGCTCACTTGTTGTACTGCTACTTGTTGTAGCGGCTGTGCGGTGATGGGGTCGGTCTAAGTCCATTAAGCCCTAAAAAATGACAGTGGTATGTATGATACTTTGTTTTCATCAGTACATTGTAATGGCCATGGACAGTAGTGGACGCAGGCGCAGAAACTGAAGAGAAGAGAAAGAGCGGGTCCTTAGCAGAAGATGGCAGTGTGCGTGTGGGCGGACTTAGGGACTATGGCTTTCGCTCTCTTTAGCCTTGGCTTTTTATGATACCTCTAATCAATTTTTCGATTTATATCCATTAATAGAGCAACAGTAGTTATGCTATTACATCACAAAATTAATTGCATATTATCTCTAGTAGGTTGTCTATATCACACAATTAAATAAGGTCCTTTCTTGAATCCTGCATGAATGCATAATACCGTGTGTATTGGACTGCCCTTTGCCTCCTATTTATATCGGAGTAGTAACACTTTTTAACTATGAGTTGATAATTTGAACAAAACAAAGATAACTCATAGGAATGATTAATAAATTGAGCAGAGTGAAAATTTTTACACCATGATTAATTCTAAATACCATTGATGGATACGAGATTAAATTTACAGGCTGAGATATCTCAACCATCAATTGTGATCATCACTACCATTCCAAACCAGTTCCTTTATCTGGTGGGGCTATAATCCAGGTAACTAACGGAAAAACCCCAATTTGCCGTTGAATTTGTGTCAGAATTTAAGGTTGGGGACTTAATTTAGAGACTACCATTTTCTCCCTTATTTTCCTCTTAGGTAATTATGTCTTAATAGGAACATAAACTCTATGGTACAGTTTGCTATTATCTCTAGTTTAACGAAGAAACATTGTAGGACAGAACTTGTCTTTACAAAGAATTTCAAGTGAATTTGTCAAGTAGTCTCGTTCTCGTACCTAAGTTCATGACTTTGGACCACCCTATAATTTTCGACCTTTGGACCCATCGAACACTATCTGTAGCTTGCATAGCACATGGTTCTTCATTTTTGGTTCTTATCATTTTCAAGAACAAATTGCCTACTTGACCAATTAAGGCAAGTGATTTGGAAAAATGATAAGGCGGAGGTGGTGTAAATGTATTATTATGTTATCTCTAATAAATCCTCCTTGAACGTGGCCAGTTCATGGATTCATGAATGACTGATCCAGCTACCAAGGGGCCAAAATTACCATATCTTTAACTTGGATTCCAATTGTGTAAAATCAATCTTTTACTTTCCTCAATAATTTGACTAAATAGGGAAATGTTGTCTTCTGTTAGTAAATCTATTGTAAATTACCGCGGACGGGACCCACTACATTTTTCACCTGGCCTTTTGTGTTTGGAGAAAGTGGGCATTTTCGTTATTAAATGGAATTGTGATGTCAAATTGGAGGCAGATCACATGGGGAGTAAAGGTCGATAGGGACGAGGTGAAACAGAAAACTCCAAGAGTGCACGTGACTAGTGGAGTCTTTAAAACATGTACCAGAAAGAGTCCGTAATCGAATGTCCTAGCCACGCGTCCTTTATATTCATGTATGCTAATTGCTAATCGCCCTTGTCGTCAACGTAGATGTAATTTGTTGGAAGTACGGACGCTCTCAAGGCGAAGGTGGGCAAATTGTTGCTCTTCGTTAGCCGCATTTCTAATCTTAAGCTAGATGCTTCCACGCACATCATAGCGCGTGAGCTTTTAAAAAGTTTGTTAAAAGACGTACTACTACTGTACTAAAATCCACTATTATCATAACCCTAAAAAGCCTTATATTATTTGTTTATGTGGCATACCTCTGTTAGCTGAGTTTGCTGACGTGGTTCAACAATTATATACATGAATACTGCAAAAGAATTTTACTCTAACTTGTTATACTGGAGAACCTGCTTTGTTCTTCAGCATGGTGATCCTATTTATTGTATTGAATTGTTACATATAAGCATTTTACAAAAGATCTGATAGTGTAAATGAACTTATCATGTTACTGTAGAAGAGTAAAACTCTTTATATATATATATACACACACTTGTAAATTATGTACTTGTAAAATGGTTATGCAAATGCTTTACTTGGTGTTAGGATTTTATGTAGAGGGGTGGAGAGTAGGAGGTAAGTGTTTAGTCAAAGTCAGTCAAGGGTTACTGGAAAAGAAGGGATTTGACCAACATTTATATAAGAAAGGGACAAAAGGACCATTGAAGGAGTAATAAAGAAAGCTTATATATTGATTAGAAGTGAAAAGTAGAAAGATTAGTTGGGTTATCAATTTGCATAATTTTTATTTATGAGGCTGATCTTGAGCCACATGCCTACTAGATAAAGTGGTCCAAGTGAATTGAACCTCCAATTTAGTAAAGTAATAGTGACTGTTTTGTGTTTGGGCTTTCCATAAAGTTCAATTTTCAAAGTCAAGGTCCAACCTTAAACCCCTTAATCAGTTAATCATCGGCAAAAAGAAACCTGTAAACAAAATCCTTAAGAGAATATATTTAACGGAAAAAGGGTTAGAAATACCATTTTACTATTAAATATTATTTAAAATTACCCTCCGTCATATTAATCAAACAAAAATACTCCTCCCCACTTACTATTGAACAAAAATTCCCTCACTTTAGCGGAAGTGTCACGTGGCAACAATTAATCTAAACTTACTCGACCAAACCCACCTAAAAAAATCGATTAACACTTAAAAGACCCCACTAACACCAAGCTAAGAAATAAGTCTAAATCTTTTTTTCGTTTATCTCTTTTTTTTAATATTTCCTTTGCACTTATCTCCGCCTACACTCCACCACTGATGAAGCCATAACAACCAACGCACAATTTCATCTCCAAACACTGTATACGATCAAAATCGAGCCCAACTATTACTTGACAGATCGGGCTCGGAATACGAAGAGTTGAAGATCGACCTTGAATCTCATCAAATCAGAACATGAGGTCAGAACATCCATCATCAAGAACATTGAGCCCGTAATCCCGGAACCGACCTTGACCCCGAATAAGCTCGAGAGAACATTATCGAACCAACATAACAAAAGGCCGAACATCCGTAACCAGTCGTGCATCACGGCGGGAATCTCGGCACGTATCAATGGAACCACTTAATTAGCTACTCATGAGATTTTTTACCTTATATAAGATTGTACCTAAAGTAGGACTCCTCCACTATATAAATGGGGGTTTTGATTATTTAAAAGGACAGGGTAACATGCATCCAAAGGAAAGAAAAAAAACTATCATTTCTAGTTGTTATCATATCATTACTCTGTTTCGGCATCGATTGTGGTATTTTTGACTCAAGGGTGATCAACTTTTAAGGCCAAGGTCGTTCAACTTGTATGGTTTGCATTTATTTCTTTTATCATTAATTTCAATCTTAATCTGCTTTCTCATTTTGTATCAAGTTAGATAGTGTATCCTTAAAATCACATATAAATTCAATTGTTATCCGATTTTTAGGGTAAACAGTTTGGCGCCCACCGTGGGGCTAAGGATAATAGTGGTTATTTGATACAAATCTCCATAACACACACTGCTTCACACTTGCTCTTTGAAGTGTCTTTGATTCCAGGTTATAATACAAACATGTCAAACTCTCAATCGGCACCTCTGCATGTTTACAGCGAGTCCGGTCACCAAGGTGAAAATAACAACATAGCGCCTGGTAACGAGATATCGCCTGCTGATCCCGCTGGAATTCTGATTGCAGATCCGATTGATGCTAATCCGCATGTGGCTATCGATGCGAACCTGCCTACTGACCCAGAAAATAGCATTCGTGGAGGAGCCCGATCGGCAACTCGAAACACACAAAATGTTGAAGGGGACGGGATCAGCCTACGAGTGATTTTCGAAATGTTACAGGATCAACAAGCCGCGATAACTCAGTTACAGAACCGAAGCGGTGCACCGAGCAGGGTTGAGCCCAATCCTCCCCGGGAAATCGCCTGCGGGGATGAATTAGCTGTAGAAAGGTCAGACGAACATGAATTGAGGGCTAACCCTGAGATTATAAAGATGCTCGAGGAGCTGACAAAACGGATAGAATCAGGGGAGAAAAAGATCGAGGCTAACAATAAAAAAGTGAAAACCTACAACTCCAGGGTAGACCGAATCCTAGGGGCACATCCAATATTGAAGGGCCTGGATTTCAAGAAGTTCGTGCAAAAACCTTTTCCACCAAACACGGATCCGAAGCCGATTCCCAAGAAATTCCATATGCCCGAAATACCCAAGTATAACAGAACGACCGACCCAAACGAGCATGTAACCTCGTATACATGTGATATCAAAGGGAACAACCTGGAGGACGACGAGATCAAGTTTGTTCTGTTGAAAAATTTGGGGAGACCCTGTCGAAGGTAGCTATGATATGGTATCACAATTTACCTCCTAATTCTATTGACTCATTTGCTATGCTTGCATATTCTTTCGTGAAGGCAAACGCAGGTGCCATCAAGGTCGAGACTAGGAAATCGCACCTTTTCAAAGTCAAACAAAAGGACAACGAGATGCTCAGAGAATTCGTGTCCCGATTTTAAATGGATAGGATGGATCTGCCGCCGGTCGCTGATGATTGTGCTGTTCAAGCTTTCACTTAGGAACTTAATATTCAGAGCTCGGTGGCTTCACAGCAACTAAAGCAGAACCTAATAGAATACCCGGCTGTTACATGGGCTGACATACATAACCGATATCAATCGAAAATCAGAGTAGAAGACGATCAGCTCGGGGCCCCTTTAGAGTCTGTCTATCCCGTTAGAATCAAAAGAGATATCGATCACGAACCAAGGCCAAATAAGAATCGGTATCAGCCATATAATGGAGACCGAAGAAGCAGTGGGTCCGGGCGGAACTCCATGAGAAATGAAAGGAGAAATGACCAAGGCCAGAGCAACCGGGGACTCATGACTAAAAACAGCTTCGATAGGCCTATCGTTTCTAAAAAAGCACCGAGGCTATCGGAATACAACTTCAATGTCGATGCTGCTGCCATTGTATCAGCTATTGCGCGCATTAGAAATACCAAATAGCATCGGCCTCTACAATTCGATCTAACCCAAAGGGAAGCTAACTAGATGTTCAAATATCATGACACTCACAGTCACAGAATAGAAGATTGTTAGCAACTGAGAGAGGAAGTAGCCCGACTATTCAATAACGGGCATCTTCGAGAATTCTTGAATGACCGAGCCAAGAATCATTTCAGGAACAAAGACTCTAACAAACAGATGGAACAAGAAGAACCTCAACACGTCATTAACATGATCATCGGTGGGGTCGATATCCCTCAGGGGCCGATGTTGAAACGCACCAAAGTATCCATCACTAGGGAGAAACGAACTCGAGACTACATACCTGAAGGAACTTTATCTTTCAACGACGAGGACGCGGAAGGGATTGTACAACCCTACTATGATGCACTGGTAATATTTGTACTCGTGCATAAAATTCGAGTTGAACGTGTGTTAATTGATCCAGGTAGCTCGGCCAACATCATACGATCGAGGGTCATGGAGAAGCTCGGTCTACAAGATCAAATTGTTCCTGCAGTCTGAGTTCCAAACGGATTCAACAGGGCATGTGAAATCACCAAGGGTGAGATAATATTATCAGTAAACACCGCCGGGACCATATAAGAAGCTAAGTTTTATGTAATCGAAGGAGACATGAGGTACAATGATTTATTTGGAAGGCCATGAATCCACTACATGAGGGCGGTGCCTTCGATGCTGCACCAGGCATTGAAATTTCAACCACCTGACGGAGTTAGAACGGTCTACGGGGAACAACCGGCCACAAAACAAATGTTCGTGATCGAAGAGGTGACACCGACATCTATAGTTTCAACATTGAAGGGCCCAAACCAGGTGGTCTAAAACGGGACAAAATAACAATCACTGATACCATCTTCGGCAGATTCGAACAAACAAGGGGAAGTCGAGGATGATGATTATAGGATTCCCAGATCTTTTATAGCCCTCGATAATCTCGATGCCACTAAATCGATGGTCGAAGAACTGGAACAAGTCATATTGCGAGAGAACTTGCCTAATCGAAAGGTATATCTGGGCACAGGGCTGAGCTCCGAGCTTAGGATAAAACACATTCAATTTCTTATAGCTAACGAAAACTGTTTCACTTGGTCATACCTCGATATGACAGGTATCCACCGGAGATAACCACTCACAAGCTGAGCCTGGACCCGAAGTTCCACCCGGTTAAACAAAAAAGGAGGCCCCAATCCGAAATCAAGCATGCTTTCATCAAGGATGAGGTATCTAAACTTCTTAAAATAGGATCCATTCGGGAGGTCAAATACCTAGATTGGTTAGCAAACGTAGTGGTAGTTCCAAAAAAAGGGGATAAATTAAGAATGTGTGTAGACTATAAAGATTTGAATAGAGCATGCTCCAAAGACTCTTTTCCTCTGCCCAACATCGACTGTATGATCGATGCCAGGGGCAGCCACGAGACCTTAGTTTTCTCGATGCCTATTCCGGGTACAACTAAATACGGATGGACCCGGGTGACCAGGGAAAAACTTCTTTCATCACTAAGTATGGCACATATTGTTATAACGTAATGCCGTTTGGATTAAAAAATACTGGTGCCACATACCAATGCTTAGTAAATCGGATGTTCAAGAAAAAAATAGGAAAATCAATGGAGGTTTACATTGATGACATGTTAGTTAAGTCCCTACGAGCAGAGGACCATTTAAGACATTTGCAGGAAACATTCAGTATACTGAAGCAGTACAACATGAAGCTGAACCCAGAAAAAAACGTATTTAGAGTAGGGTCAGGTAAGTTCCTCGAATTTATGGTATCACGGGGAATTGAGATCAATCCTGATAAGATCAAAGCCATCGAAGATATCACGGTTGTGGAGAATGTAAAGGCCGTGGATAGGTTAACCGGGCGAATAGCCGTCCTGGGGCGATTTATTTCGAGGTCATCGGACAAATGCCACCAATTCTTCGCACTGTTGAAGAAGAAGAACAACTTTTCGTGGACCCCGAAATGCCATCAAGCTTTGGAGGGACTCAAAAGGTATTTATCGAGCTCGCCCCTGCTTCATACACCGAGGGTGGACGAACAACTATACTTGTACTTGGCGGTCTCGGAGATAGCGGTAAGTTGAGTCCTAGTTCAGGAAGAGCAAGGTATGCAATTTTCAATTTACTATGTTAGTAGAACCTTAGATGAGGCCGAAACTAGGTACCTTCACCTAGAAAACTAGTGCTCGCTTTGTTAAGCACCTCGAGGAAGCTAAAACCATACTTCCAATGTCATCCCATATGTGTCGTAACTACTTATCCATTGAGGAATGTTATGCATAAGCCCGAACTCTCAGGCCGACTAGCCAACTGGGCCATAGAAATAAGTGGGTACGATATTGAGTATCGACCTCGGACCGCGATTGAGTCTCAAATTTCGGCAGACTTTGTAGCCGACTTTACACCGGCCCTAATACCCGAGATCGAAAGAGAGTTGTTGATTAACTCAGGAACTACCTCGGTAATCTGGACCCTTTTCATAGACGGTGCCTCGAACACAAAAGGGTCCGGGCTTGGAATCGTATTAAAGTCACCAACAGGTAATATAATTAGACAATCTATTAAGACTGTGAAATTGACTAACAAGGCTGAATATGAGGCTATGATTGCATGCCTTGAACTAGCAAAGAGCTTGGGGGTGGAAGTGATCGAAGCCAATGCGACTCCCTTCTTGTAGTAAACCAAGTCAATGGAACATTCGAGGTTAGAGAGGAACGAATGCAAAGATACTTGGACAAATACATGTCACATTATATCAGTTCAAAGAATGAACTTTGCAACATGTACCTCGGGATCAAAGCAGCGAGGCCAATGCCCTCGCTAATTTGGGATCATCGATAGAAGACGAGGAATTCAACTGGGGAGAAGTCGTACAACTTATGAGGTCAGTGATGGAAGAAGGCCACACTGAGATCAACTCGAAGAGCCTAACTTGGGATTGGAGGAATAAGTACGTAGAATATCTTACATCTGGCAAACTGCCCTCGGATCCAAAAGAGTCGAGGGCCCTACATACAAACATGACCCGATTAGCCTGTACGTTTTGAGGGAAATCCATGAAGGTACCTGTGGAAATCATTCAGGTGGCGAATCACAGATTTGAAAAATTATTAGAGCTGGCTATTATTGGATCGACATGGAAAAAGATGCAAAGGAGTTCGTTCGAAAATGTGATGAATCCCAAAGACACGCTTCGATGATCCATCAACGTGGAGAGATGTCCACTCGGTTTTGTCACCATGGCCGTTCATGAAGTGGGGAATGGATATCGTTGGCCCTCTCCCGTGGGCACCAGGTAAGGCTCAATTCATATTGTTTATGACTAATTATTTTTCTAAATGGGTAGAAGCCCAGGCATATGGAAGATCAGGGAAAAGGAGGTCATCGACTTCATTTGGGACCACATCATATGTCGGTTCGGAGTGCCATCCGACATCGTATGTGACAAGGGGAAACAATTTATCGGTAGCAAAGTGACCAAGCTTCTCGAGGATCATAAGATCAAACGGATCCTATCAACGCCTTATCACCTTAGTGGAAACGGACAAGCCAAATCGACCAACAAAACCGTACACCAAAACCTCAAAAAGAGGTTAACCGACGCCAAAGGAAGGGGGAAGGAAATCCTACCCGAAGTCCTATGGGCATACTGTACGACCTCAAAGTCTAGTATCGGGGCTACCCCATTTTCATTAGTTTACAACACCGAAGCTCTAATATCGGTCAAAGTCAGAGAGCCGAGTGCCAGATTCCGATATGCAACAAAGGAATCAAACGACGAGGCAATGAATACGGGCTTGGAACTGTTGGATGAAAAGTGCGAAGCCGCCTTTGTTCGGTTGGCTCCCCAAAAGCAACGGATAAAGATATATTACAACAGAAGGGCCAACCTTTGATACTTCAACTTCGGGGAATTAGTGCTAAGAAAGGTCACACTGAACACCCGAAACCCGAATGAGGGAGAGTTGGGACCAAACTAGGAAGGACCTTATCATATCGTCGAAATCACCAGAAAAGGATCCTACAAGCTCGGAACGATGAATGGCGAACAATTGCCGAACAACTGGAATATAACTCACTTGAAGCGCTATTACTACTAAGGTACGACCCCATTCTTTCTTTTATTTACATTTTAAACTAACACTTGCAAGTAACCAACAAGGAACGACACGAGATGTTAAGTCTGACAGCACGCGTTGTACTCTTTTTTCCTTGAACCAGTTTTGTCCTAAATGGATTTGACAGCAAGGCTTTTATCAAGGCAACAAGTAAATCGTGCTAACTTAGAATCGTAGGCCGATAACGAACCGATGATGATAATCACAACAAAATTCGAGATTTTTCTTTGATCAACCCCGAATAACGGAGGGGCGTTACCCTCTGATATCGACTTTAAGAGAAAACTTCAGGATTTAAGGGTTTCAATTGATAGGATTTAAGGTAAGGTCCAAACGGTCAAATGAACCCTGCTCACATAGACTACTCGAACCCTGGCACAAAGCTTGTACACATACATTATTATTATGCACAAGAATAAAGAGAAGTCTCTTCTTTGCAAATTAACTGTCTTTTAAAACTTTTTCTTTTGCATTTCTCCAGGAATTCCCTGCTTTCGATCCCCTAAGGGAAACGAGCCCAAGGGTTGCCTTAACCTGAGTTTGAATAATCGCTCTCTCACTCAGGGACTGCCGTCCGAAAAACAAACTCAGACGGTCTAAGCTATTAGACCTCGAGGGCACAAAGCTTATTTGGCAATGCCCAAACTAAAGGCTAAGGTCGTTTCTAGTTAATAGCACCCGTGGGCACGAAGCTTATTTGGCAATGCCCAAATTAAAAGGCTAAGGCCACTCTGGGTTAACGAAACCCGAGGTCACGAAGCGTATTTGGCAATGCCCAAATTAAAAGGCTAAAGTGATTCCGGGTTACCGATACCCGACGGCACAAAGCTTATTTGGCAATGCCCGAACTAAAGGCTAAGGCCATTTGTAGTTAATAGCACTCGAGGGTACAAAGCTTATTTGGCAAAGCCCGAATTAAAAGGCTAAGGCCGTTCTGAGGTAACGACACTCGAGGGCATGAAGCTTATTTGGCATTGCTCGAACTAAAGGCTAAGGCCATTTTTGAGTTAATAAAACCCGAGATAACAAAGGATTGTAAAAACACACTCTCGACAAATTATACCCTAAAAAGCATAAGTGTTTTGGGAATTTTTTTTTGGTAACACTGAATCCCTATGATGCCTAAACACAAAGTAACATTAAAGGCAAGGTTTGTTCGAACCTTTGAACATAACCTAACTATTTCATGCTAAGACATTTCGACCTTTGTGAATACAAATAAAAGGAGAAATTCAAAAGCTATGAAAGGAATAAGCCTTATGTATATTAGAATTTCTTTACAAGAGCTAAATAGCCCCGATACATATTTTTACAAAGGCCGAACAACCTCAACAAAAAACAAAAAAAACAAAAAGCAAAAACGCCTAAAAAGATCCTAAAGGGTCTAATCTTCATCGGGGGCCACGTCATCGCCTACAGGGTCCTCGCCACCATCGGACTCACCCGACTCTTCAGACCCCTCGGTATCTTCCTCGAGATAAGCCAACTTCCTGGCCTTGGCTTCGTATATCTTACCTATCTCGATTTCAGCCAATAAGTCAAAATTCTGAGCATGGACTCCCTCAAGGGCCTCTCTTCGGGATTTCCACTTTGCATCATTCACCATGTATCTCGTTTGGTCTTGAATCGCCTCGGCATCGGCCTTGTACTGGGACATCTTATCATTGGCCTCGGCCCTGACCATGATAAACTCTGACTTGGCCGTCTCAAGCTCCTTAGCCAGTTTCTCTTGATCGAGACAGCCGAGTTCAACTGAGACTGAAGCCCCTTGATTTCTTAGGCCTGCACCAAGCTTTTCTCCTTTTCAGCCCGAAGCTTAACCTCAGCCTAAACCAACTGAGCCCGGGCAGTCTCCTTCTCCGAGACCAGGTGATCCATGTTCCTCATCCATTCTTCGGCCTCGGCTTTGACCGTATCGACCTCCCCCCGGAGCTGCTCAATCTGGTCAAGTTCTTTTGAACCTGCGGTTCGAATCGTTAGCCACTGTGTCTGACTCATCATCACTAACTTCAAAATTTCTTTTACCTGCTCGACCAAGTTGGCATGCTCTTTTCGAGCCACTTTTAGCTCTGCTTGGGATTTCTCACCACGAAGCTTATAAGCGTCTTTCTTCTCAGAAAGCTCCCGAGTCTCGGCCTCGTGGCATTTGAACTCTTTTCGATATCGGAGAAAATTCTCATGATGAAGTACTGAGGCCTGCTAGCACAAAGGAAAATGTTACGATTATTTACGGCAAAATCTAAGTACCTAATAAAGGGGCATCCAAAGTTACCCGATTCAATGCCTGTTAAGCCTCGTTGAATAGGCAAAGGGCTTCCACCTCGTTCATTTTGGCATGATCTTATTCGGTCACCAAGCATCAAAGATAGCTAGCCACCCCTACGGGGGTGGAAAGAACTCGGGCATCCTCAGGAAGGGAAAAGATCAGGGTGCGTTTCCAATCGGGGTATACACCCGGGGCAGGGAATCGATCGACCAATTTCGGGCTCGAGGAAGGCCCGCTTGTTTCATAGGGTGAGCTTTTCCTCGGTATCTCCAAATCGCCAAATCCAATAGCATCCTCTGTGGCCGTCGAATCCACTCCATCGAAAAAATCACAAAAAAGGGTCTTTCGATCTATAGACTCCCTTGATGGGGCATTCTTTTTTTACTTGGGCCTTGTTAAACATCGTCTCTATGAAAGAAGGCGAATCGACAATCTCAATCGAACCAAGTGCTTCCTGCGGTGCTTTCCTCGTATCATGGGAGGCCTCAGCTCCTGCCTCTACCTCGGCTTCCTCGATGTGATAAACATCGGCTTCGCCTATCCCTGGTTCAGAGGCTCCTTACCCTTCGAGATGTGATGGCACACTGGCCACTAGATCAAAGTCTTCTTCTTTCCCCTCGGACTCATTCCTCAATCGATACAGTGAGTTCGGGGACAATGCTCGACCGCTGACACTTCCCTGTGGCTTACACGCTAATCTTTTCTTTGGCCTCTTCTTCTCGAGGCCTAGAGAATTCGAAGCCTTTTTCCTTTTCTTCTCTTTATCTTGCTTCGAAGCAGGGGGATCGATGTAAGTATCATCATCAGCGGGTGGAGGCCTCATTTCAACATCTTTCAATAAACCCGCAAAAGGGAAACAAAGCAAGTTAGAAATCGACAGCGTGAAAATAAGGTCGAATGTAACTTAAAGAAAAAATCTCACCATGAGACCGGGCCTCCCATCGGCCCTTCGAAAGCTCACGCCACGCGCACTCGAAATAGGTTTTTGCGACACGATCCCCTCGACCCACTCCTTGAGTCAAGAAACTGATCCGGCATCCGAGCGACAACTGCATCACAAAAAATTGATAAGAAAGAAGGGCAAAAGAGAAATGATAAAAAAATTCCTAAAGGCAAGGTTATACTTACGCTTCAAGTTCCATTTTCCAGGAAATGGCATGTCCTCGGCCGGGATTAGGTCCGATGTTTTCACTCCAACAAATCGGGCTAACCAACTTCGGTCTCGATCCTCGTCGATGCTCGAGAAAGGGTCTTACTGGCCCGACGGGCAAGTTTTATTAGCCCCCCTCGATAGAGTCCGGGACTGTACAGACGCATGAGGTGATCGATGGTATAGGGACACCCCTCGATCTTATTTATAAAAAAGCGGAGGTGGATAACTATCCTCCAGGAGGAGGGATGAATTTGGCCTAGGGTCACCTCATACCTTTTATAAAAGGCGATGATGACCGGATCCAAAGGGCCCAATGTGAAGGGATAAGTGTAAACACTCAAAAAACCCTCCACGTGGGTGGTAATTGCCTCCTCGGGTGAGGGAACCACTACGTGCTTACCAACCCAGTTGCAGTCCTCCTTGCCCTTATTGAGAATACTGTCAGTAACCAAACAAATGTATCTCGAGACCAGTTCACACCAGCCCAGTACCGAGGAGGTTTTCTCAACCTTGAAATCGGCTCCAGTTGGACACCCCGTTTGGATGAATATCTTTAGAAGGGGTTCCGATGTCGATTCCTTGGTAACAACTGGCAAAACGCTCTTACTTGGTTTAGAAGAAGAGAGGGTTTCTTTTTGAGGAACGGATTTTGAAGTCTTTGCCATTTCTTCCAAATAGAGGAGGAAAGAAGGCTGATACGAAGGAGGTATAATTAGCAGATAACTTATGAAGGTTTTCCATAAAACCAGAGGAGAAGAGGTTTGAAGATGGGAGTGATGAAGTTTTCTTAGAACAAAAATGTGAATATTTGAATGTAAAGGTTCTAATGAATGGATGAAAGGGTATTTATAGTTTTCTCAAAATGGTAGTGCGCATCCTAAAGCGGCTGACTGTTAACTGAAACACATTTAATCCTTGAAGACTGCACGGATGGACATTTCTACCATTCTTATCGCTTGCGTCATGAATTCGTCGTCACTTATTAGAGTAAGAACCGAAAACTCGTGTAGTGAGAATCTGAGGCTCATATCGTTTCTCGTCACTTACTCTCCAAAAAATGAGGGGACTATCTGTATACGGTCGAAAGCAGGCACAACTATTGCATGACAGATAGGGCTCGGAATACGAAGGGTTGAAGATCGACACTGAATCTCATCGAACCAGAACATGAGGTCAGAACATCCATCTTCGAGAATATTGAGCCCGTGATCCCGGAACTGACCCTGACCCTGAATAAGCTCGAGAGAACATTATCGAAACAACACAACAGAAGGCTGAAAAATCCGTAACTAGTTGCGCATCATGGCGGGAATCTCGACACTTATCAATGGAACCGCTTAATTAGCAAATCATGAGATTTTTTACCTCATATAAGATTGTACCTAAAGTAGGACTCCTCCACTATATAAAGGGGTTTTTTGATTATTTAAAGGACAGGGTAACACGCATCCAAAGGCAAAAAATAAACTATCATTTCTAGTTGTTATCATATCATTACTCTATTTCGGTATCGATTGTGGCATTTTTGACTCAAGGGTGATCAACCTTCAAGGCCAAGGTCGTTCAACTTGTGTAGTTTGCATTTATTTCTTTTATCATTAATTTCAATCTTAGTGTGATTTCTCATTTTGTATCAAGTTAGATCATGTATCCTTAAAACTACGTATAAATTCAATTGTTATCCGATTTCTATGGTAAACAAACACATATGGTGTTTAACAAAATCAAAACCCAATTTTGCTAAATCAAATATCAGAGGAAACAACTTCTCAAATCTAAATGGAAACCATATCTATCCTCAAAATTTGGATAAGCTACTACCACCAAATCTGTAATTTGTTGCTCCACTTTGACCATTATCCAATAAAGTTCTCAGGCATGATAGTCATAAATCCTAAAAGAGAATTTTGAACAAAATTCGATCACTAATTGTTTCACTTAATAGCAAACTTTGGCTTAGAATGGGCGGAACCTCCATGGCCGCCGATGTCAAGTTTGCCGGATTTCGTTTTTTAAGATTCATGAATCCTGAAATAGTGAAATGATATGAGCTTTCACAAAGTGGGGAATCTGGACTGGGGGGGAATCTTGATGGAGAAAAATTTTCTAGAACAATCTGATGAGGCTCGTCGGAGTTTCTGTTCACGGGCAACAAGCTTTAGAGCATTGTTGAAGGACTTCCCACGGTTGAAACGAACTGAAATCTGAGATGTCGGTATCCAATCAATGGGAAGAGACCTCCCCATCCACGTCTTCATTTGGAGCACTTTTTACTCCCAATTTGTTGGTTGTCGAAGGCGATTTATAAGAATGATGGATGTACGGCTTAGGAGTAAATAGGTTTAGCTACCGGCGACGATTCTAGTACTAAGCATGTGTTATGTTTGTTGTGTGTAGGGGTTGGTTGCCGGAATGTAATGGCTTTGGTTGCCTGCGGTAATTTCTGGTGTTAAAGGTGAAGTTCACCACTTTTTATGTTTAGTTTTGGTGTTGTTTAGCCACGTGTCATCTATAGGTCCTTTTTAGGTGGGTTTAAGGGTATTGGCTCGGGTAAATTTACAAAGAAATTCGGTTGGACCAATTCTATCAAATTGTTGCCACGTAGCACCTTTGTTAAGATAGAGGTTTTTTTGCTCAATAGTAAGACCGTAGGGATATTTTTGTTTTGGTTAGTATGACGGAGAGTAATTTTAAATAATATTCAATAGTAGAGAGATTTTTTTGACCCTTTACCATATATTTAAATAAATATTGAGTAAAAAGTGAACAATTTTTAACAGCTTATTATTTCTATCACATTTAATTTTTCCTCTTCCTTGAAGGTAAGTTGGTTATTAATAAAATTCTATGCAATGGAAGGTGCCATAATTCACGTGTAATTGGTCGAAGTTAAATTGTGCCATGCAAACAAAGGCAACCTTACATCATCCTTTTCAGAAAATGGATGTAACAAGACCTTCTTCTCATCTCTGAACAGTTGATGTGCAAACTCAACACCTTCCCCTCTCCTCCCGGCAGGACCAAATCAGTCAATTTGTGCGTGGACGATATAATATGGGGTTACAATATTGGTTAAACCAAGAATTGATGAGTCTAGTTCTGATAGCATGATAAGAAACAGGCATTGAGCTTAATTCAACATCAAAAGCTAACTCATGAAGTAAGGATTGCCCAAGACCATATGAAAGGACCTTTTCATTTCTAGATAGCCAATGTTGGAACTTAATGTTAGAACATGCGCAACGGAAGCAAGCATAAACACAAGTATCACAAACATGTAATCTAGACAATGATTTAATTACAGAGATTAGAAGCACTAACCTCACAAAACTATTGCATAACTCGTTCACATGGCAAGAATCCAGGACTGCAGTCTTCTGCTATGCTCCTAGTAAGCCTTAGACGAAAATACTTGTGTGTGCAAATATTATTACTCTGAAGAGTAAGATATTAGTTGAACCTAGTCTTCTATTTGTAGCACATGAAATTAGGCCCAAAAACTGCCCCAAAAACGTGTAGGATTCTACTAGGTAGTAGAATCCCAGTCCAACTCAAATAGAGAACTTTTTTCCGAAGTAACTTTCTTCCCAAGTCTGTCAAGGTTTTACTAGGTATAGCAGGGACCACAAAAATAATAAGAGGCTACCAATTATAGTATTAATTCAAAATTGGGATGAATTAAATCTTATTATAATTAATCATAGTTTATTCCACTGAAAAATTGCGATTGAACTCCTCAATATGAATTTCGAAATTCGCCAACAGTTATTTTAATTCCCCATGTTAAGATTACACATACTAGTTAATTAAACTAAATCATTAATAATTTAATTTAATTAACTAATTAAATCATTTATAATTCCTCTTAAATATTTCATGTGACGGATACAAAATTAAACGGCCGGAATTTCACATGAAAACTTATATAAGTGTAAATTGTATATATATATTTTGGTATATATAGTGTTGATACCCAATTTTGCCCTCATATTTTTATATACTTTAAAAATATCATTCATGCATTATCACCAATATTTTCTATAATTTTTCATAATTTTTGAAGCTTTAAAATTAATTTTCTTGCATTTAAATTACTTAAATATGTATTAATTACCCCTTTAAATTATTTTGTGATGACTTAATTTATTATTTTGCTTCTACATATATGTATCATAGTTTGTACTTCATTTCATATAATTATTTTTGTACTTTTAAGCTATTTACATAATTTTGCAATAATAGCATGCTATGCGTAGTTACAATTGTTACATTATTCATGCTAAAATAGCATTTTTATATTTTTTATAATGTTAAGTTATTATTTTCAATCATTTTATTGCATAATTAATATTCTATTATTTATTAATTATTTTTATTTAAACAATTTCGTGCATTTAATTTGTAGCCCAAATTTGGAGCCAATTCCGAACCAATTTAATGGCCCAAACACCTACACCTTAGCCCAATAATCCCCAAAGCCCCATCCAAACGTTCCTGCAACTGATTGGTCGCGACCCATTTAACGACGCGCCCCACCTATTCCTTAATCCTGGCCGTTGATCTCTCAAGATCTACGGCCCAAGATCACCCCACCCCTTTGAATTAACCAAACCCCTGAAACCCTAAATACCACTCTTCTCAAACTAGCCGCCTCTATACTCTCTCAAACCTTCTCCCCTCTTCTGCATACCCTAGCTGCTCCACTCAAATCCCAATCCCAATCCGATAATCACATGGAAATCTTTCATGATTCCTTTCCTTTCTTGCACACATGGAGACGCTTACCATCTCTTAAGCGTTACAAGCATTTGGTACTAGATTATTTATGAAAATTGAATCAGTAGTGTTTGTTCAACTCCGATTCTATATTATCTTCATATTTCTGACCTGATACACTCACTACCACGCCCTATGGGTCCGATTTAGAGAGAATTTTACTATTTTTATTTTTCTTTTCAAACTAGGTTTGCCTGATTCTTCTTAAATTGATCCTATTCGATTTTGCATCTATTCTTTCCTTTTTTACGTTTAATTTGACTATTTTCCCCTTTTTGTGTGCTTCATTTTGCTACTATAAAAACCCCTCCCTAATTTCCACTTTGGAGAGACTTTAACCACCTTAGGAACAATTCTCTCACTCTCACTTATTCTATACTATTCTGAAATTGAGCTCTTAGCCGGCTAAATGCCAAGGCCACCGGATTTTGTTCACCTTCCTCCAGTGCAAGCACTGCTCGGAGTTCATTTCGAGGCTCCTATGAACTTTGAAGCACTGGGGAGTTGAGATTTTTACTAGTCTTCAATAGTCATAGCTATTCCTGAGATTTTTGTGTTCTTCATCTTTTGTTTAGTTTGTATGCAACTGGTTAGTGCCCTATACTCTCGCACTTCTACTTCTTTTTGTTCATGTTTGTGTTATGTGCATTAATGCTATTTGGATTTTCCTGAGTTAATTTTAATGTTATGCCCCTTCGTATACAATTCTATTTGTTTTAGTACTAATCTGTAGTCCCACTAGCTTCAATTATATGCAAGTCTTGATCTTAAATCATATGTGGATAGTCAAGTTGATTCATGATGCTTGCCTGATTCGTAATTGAAACTTGAGTCATGGTTGTTGAACTTTGTACTAAATCCCTTAGGAAACTATGTTCCTGCTCAAAATTGCTCTTTTCATGTTGAATCGTATATGCATAATGGACTATTTCTTTGCAAGTCATATGACAATGCTATCTGAATGCTGAGCCTAATATGCTAGTCCGAATGCCCCATTATGTGTGTCCAACCTGAATGATTTTTAATCGTTATGTCTAGGAATAGTTGGTTGCTTATACCTATTTTTTATTCTTGGTTTGGTTTCTTACCTTGTTCTGTACTATTATGATAGTAACTCATGCCCAAAATGTGTTCTAATTATCCAACTTTATCTTTCTGGAGTTCTAATGTTAACTATGACCTATTCCCAGGCTATATGTAACCCTATTGTGTGCTTTTGTTTGACTTGCTCAATTTTGTGTTCTTCATATTAATCGAGACCTTTAGAGTAAATCTCAGAACCAACATTTTCTTCTATATGTGGCCAACTAGTACAAGGTTTAATGCTTGTTTGTCCTATTGATGTGAAGTTGACATGTTTTTGTTTACTAAAAGTCTTTCTATTATTGTAACCGATACTCAGCATGTTAACATTTTCTCATTCTCAACTAAGTGACTGCTCGATACCTGTTCTGTCATGTTGTTTTCACTACGCCTTCATGTTAAAACTTTCATGTGACTCTACTTGTTCTTGTCTATGACTCTATTAGATTTCATGTTTAAATCTCGTGTTTAAAGTTCTTTTAGGCTAATCCTGAATCATTTTACTTTTGAAACTCTTTGGAATAGTTTACTATCTTGTGATCCTTTGGCTTTGCTTTTGAGAATACAAGCATGAACCTTCCTCGTAAACTTGCCAGTATTTCTTGTGATCTTGTCTATGTGCTTTGGCTAGAACTGTTGATTAGTTATAGTTTTAAGAGTTAAGTAATTAATTTCACGAGTGGTCTGTCACCTGTATGGTTAAGTTTGGCATCCATTTGGCTAAGTAAGTCGTTCATTGGGCCTGGTGTTAGGCCATATGTGTTGTTGGACCTGGGCATTGTATTTAGGAAGATTCTACTGTCCTTATGAGCCTGAGATTTGGGTCTGTTGGTTGGTGAGGATGCTGAAGACCCAGAAATTAACTAGGTTATTTTATAGCGGGCCTGTACAATTTGATGGGGGCCTGTACTTTTTTCAGCCTATATTTTTGTCATCTTTGAGTATGTATTATTCAATTTTTGGTCCTGTAACTTGTAATAACGAATAATTGGGGTGTTAGTGATAATTGGGGAATAGGTGTACTTTGTTCTTGCATAAAGGGTAGAGAACATGCCTATAGGGTCTATGTGCTTTATTTCCTATCTTGTTAACTTGTGCTACTTCTGCACGCTAGTAGAGATCATGTCTATACACACTTCACTCGACTTGCCTATTACCTGACATTATTCAAAGCATGACCGTTTGACTAAACATTTTTCTTGCTCTCATGTCTACTTCTGTATGATTATTAGATAGCATGCCTATAGGGTTATAATAATACATATCTTTGTTAATACTCATCCAGATACCATGACTATAGGCTCTTAATTAATTGATTAATCAGCCGCTTATGTTGTTTTAATATACTGCCGCCTAGATAGCATGCCTATAGGAATAAGTATGATAAAAGCAAGTTCAAATGTCGCCTATTAGAAATCTTTCCTATAGGATACTGTTATTCGCCTAGAAAGCATGTTTATAGAATCAAACGCTGGTAATTCTGAGTTTTAATAGCTTTCACTACCCATTGCGCAAACAACTTAGAAATCATGCCTATAGGACAACGTCACTCGCCTAAGACGCCTATCTATAGAATCAGTGCTAATAATCCTGAGTTCGCAAATAGTTTACTTCCTCCTCGCCTTAGTCATTTAGAACAATAATGATGAGTATACGATACTGGAATTCAGAATCACTTAGAAACCATGCCTATAGGATTTTAAGTCTTGATTCTGAAATTGTGTACTGCCTAAACTTCCCGCGTGCATTTATTTATGTGTGGAGGCTAACTTGGGCCTTTAATTGTCTTTATGTGAAGTCCAATCTATTTTGCATGTCGCTTATTTTTATTATTTTAAGCAAACTAGGAGAAGTCTAGAACTATCCAAATAGTAGGTCCAAAGACTCTTGGACCATAGGTATGGGACGGCTAGTGCACGCATAGGATACTCTTTAGAACTGAATTAGAGCGCCTTTAAATAACAACTTCAACATAGTAATTGGGTAGCAGGAGACTGCTGAATAATATGAGCAATCCCTACCTAGGCAAAAAAACTTAGGACCCCCTCTCTTTTTTTTTATTTTTTTATATACTTGTTATTTACACTTAGTCATTTAATATTGACCAATGTAGTTATATCCTTGTAATCATTAAGATTCGTACCGATTCTCATGTGTTATAGTACGACTCTTTGACTTTTAAATTTTTCTTTGTCTATTTGGCCACCTAGCCTAATCACGTAATTCACGTTGTTTAAAGTTCAGCCGGGATCCACAGTTGTGGCTGTGGACTTCGAAGAATGCATAACACCTTCTCTTCGAAGTATTTTGAGACCTTACATGATCTTTGGTGACATGGACTAGTCAAATGAAGTTATTTGCAAATAGGTGCCCTAATGCACCTTAAAAATCTTTAGGTGACGACTTTTCTCTTTTGATACCTTTCTTAAAAGAGTTGTCACGCGTCGAAACCCGTTTTCGCGATAAAACGGGGCGGGACAGCATGTCGAATCTGCTGAGGATACACTTAGGCTCTTACCATGATGAACTTGATTTATGTGGATTACTTTCCCTATTAGTTTTAAACTGCTATGACATGCACATCCCTTTCCTTATTTAGCTTTATTTGTATTAAACTGATATGACATGCACATCCTTTTCCTTATTCACCTTTATTTGTTTTAAACTGCCATGACATACACATCTCTTACCTTATTCTCCTTTATTTGCTGTGACATGTATGACCTCTCTCCATCTCTTTCATCTTGCCTAATACTGCTATATTATGCTCTCTCATCCCTATTTCTCTACCTGCTTCATTATGTTCTCGCACGTTTTCATGAGCTAAACTGACTTCTCTCTTTTGTCTTTCTTTTTTTTCCTTTTCTTTTCATGTTCATCTTTGCTATGTTATTTACTGCTTTTACGTACTTTTATCATGCAAATACTTGGCAATGTGCTATTATTCCTGCATAAAGCATGCTCCACATCATACTCCACTCGTACCAGTTTTCAACATAGCGACACTTGATGAGTGTCCGCGCTTTCCTGAAATTACCGTTCTTAAATCGGAAAGGCTTATTTGCGACAGACTAGTCGATCAGCGGTGCAGTCGACGGTCCCGTGCCTTTTCCTCTGAAGTTGTACACTTGGGAGTACCAGTCTAGACCCTTTTAGAAACCCCACTCCAATTTTAAATGTACATGCATCATGCTAAACCTAGTACGCGTTGAAGCGTTATTGATGTAACCCACTTAGATAAGCCTTGTCCAAAGTCTGACAGGATTTCCATAATCCCAAAGGACACCATCATATTATGTGTATTACTTAGAGAAAATGTGCCAACATGTTGATCATTATTGTATAAATAGTCGAATCTGGAGGGGGCAAGGACTAACCTTTATTTGTTCGCAGAAAATGAACCACGAAATCCCCAGGTTCAGTATGGTCCAGAATATCCCACCTCTGCTAATTGACTGGTGAAATGACGTTGCACCCTGTGACAGAAATCATGTAAGGAGAGTATTGGGTAACTTGCTATCTTTCTTGAACATTTAACCAAATAGGGAATTGATCGAGGCCGCTACCATATTCTGGGATGAGAAACGAGCTATTTTTTGATTTGGAAATATAGAAATGACTCCTCTCCTAGAATAAATAAGGGGTTTCGCCAAGTTATCATGGGATTGTCCGAGACTGCTAGTACCAGAGAATCGCACTCGCAGTTTTTTGAAAATACTGGGTTTTAAGAAGAATGATGAACTGCTCTGTCTAAAGAAATCATACATCCCTTTCGAGGTTTTTTACGAGCGTTATGGGCATAGCAAGTCATATCGTCTTTACCATGATGAAAAAACCATTACTTCTGTGGTATGGGTGCATCACGGGGTTTATGTTTTCATTGTCTGCTTCTTGGGGTTGTTGATCTTTCCGATGAAAGGAGGAAGAATTCATACTCGCTTAGCCATGGTTGCCAGGACCTTAATGGATAGTATCGAAGGACAAACTTATACTATCATTCCAATGATCTTAGATGAGATGTACCGTGCTCTAGATTGGTGCAAGCATGGGTTTGGACACTTTGAAGGTTGCAATCTATTGCTACAGGTCTGGCTGCTGGAATACTTTCAGAGGGGTGAGTATCTTCAACAGCTTCTGCGAAGGCCACTAAATGACTACATAGGCAACCATCACCCAAAGAAAATAATATTTATTCCAGGTTTGCAAAGCCTAGAAATGCTGTAAATTCGGTGCGTTTCTTCAGCAGTCTGACAAACGAGCAAGTGAATTGGATGTTTGAATGGTTTCTTAGTAGTGATTTCATCATCAGATTAAAAGGAACTACTGATCGGGCTGCGAGGCATCTACCCTTACGCTTCTATAAGGGTAATGAGACTAGCTGGAAGAAAACAAGTCATATCTCGGGTTTCCAACATGGTCCAGTACAAGGAAGATTTCAAGGGAGATGTCATCCCGTTCAAGTTCTAAGCGCAACACATGTGGAACCAAAATATCATTGTGGAAGGAGAAACTATTGAGCCAGACAGGTATTACGCCAATCATATGTACTACTATCTATCATGGCTGGAGGACGACGTAGCCGGGGACGCCAAACCAGCGGTTAATCTGAAGGATAGGATCATTGACGAAGTGGCTGAGGCACAAGTGAAGCACAAGAGGCTACGCAAAAGGGTGTTCGAGTCCGAAGCTAAACATCTGGAGCAGCACAAAGTGAAGATGGAGGCGATAAGGGAATGGAAGGAGATTGCCACTAAGTCAACTGAAAGATTGGAATATCTAGAACAAGGACTGATGGAGCTAGAAAGGGAGATGAGAAAGAGACTTTCGGATTGTCAAGGCATGGATGACGATGAAGGAGGAAAGCTGGCAAAAACTTACTTATTGCTAGATATGTGCGATTTGGGAAACATGATTGATGGGGTCAAAAGAGCCAAGCATGGAGAAGATCCTTCAGGGACCAAGTAGATTAGGAGATGATGTTCTTTACTGCTTTCTAGCTTAGATTAGATTTTGGTGTAATAAGGCTAAATGCCATTAGTAACTTTATTATATTATTGTTGATGTGGTAAAAAATTGTTGTAGCTCACTTTTGCATTAATAAAATGAAGCAAACGTTGGCACCAATTTTCTCCAAGTCTATGTGTCGCTTAGGCCTACTTCAGGGACAATGAGGCCCCCAAATTAGGACGCGAATTATTGCATGACTTTGTGAAACATGTTTAAATATTGCGAACACTCTTTTATTTCACCTTACTGACTTGGTTACCTTTTTCTTTTTCTTTCTTTCTGATTACTCCCATTCCCAAAGGTTAGTTCGTGCATACTGGCATCGTCAGCATACCACACTAGATCCAGAGGTCCTCCACCTCCTCCTCCACCTAGCGACCCAAAAGGAGAAAGCAAGGGCAAAGGGAAAATGGATGATTTAAGTGGTATCAGGAAAGACAATGCTGTTGTGGCAGAAAATGTTGAAACTTCAGATGGTAGAAGTACTCCAAGGCAGAACGAGTTATTCTTAGGTTTGGAGCAGAAAATCCTGGAACTACAGGGCGAGCATGAGCAGGTCTGAAATCTGGCAAACCTTTCCCTTACTCTCAATGTTCCTGACATCAACCAGCAAAACCCAACTATCCAGAACACACAAAACCAGAACCCACTGCCCATGGCTCCAAATCCTCCCGCACCACACCAGTATCATAATCCCGCACCTCCCCAGAACCTTAACCCACCACCAGTGTGAACCTCTCAACAACATCACCATTATCCAACTCAATACCCGTAAACCACTACATATCACACTCCCTAAAATGCAGCACAACCTACTCCCGATCCCCAAAACTCGACCAACGATCACCCATATACCCTAGTTCCAGGGACTCATCAAAGCAATCCAATATATGTAGAAAGCTTACCCCATACCCCATAACAAACCCTATACATACCCGAACCGACTGAGAAAGACCTGCTCATTAGAAACATGGTGGAGGAACTCAAGAAACTCACAGGGAGGGTCCAAAGTGTTGAAGGTGGGAAAGGCGTTGAAGGTCTGAATTAAGAAGATCTATGTATTCAGCCAGATGTGGAACTGCCAGAGGGTTCGAAATGTTCGATGGCACTGGTGATCCGAAGGTAGATCTAAGAACATACTGCGACAAGTTGGTAGGAGTGGGTAATAATGAACAAATCCATATGAAACTGTTCATGCGAAGCCTTATAGGAGACGATTTGTCTTGGTATATCAGTCAAAACCCAAAAAAGTGGGCTAATTTGGTAAGTATGGCATCAGATTTCATGGACAGATTCAGGTTCAACACGGAAAATGTGCCAGACGTTTTCTACATTCAAAACCTCAAGAACAAGCTGGCAGAAACCTTCCGTGAGTATACTACTAGTTGGAGATTAGAAGCTGCAAAGGTAAGCCCAGCACTTGAAGAAGAACAAATGAACAAGTTCTTTGTTAGAGCATAAGATCTGCAACATTATGAACGGTTGATGGTCATCGAAAATAACAAGTTCTAAGACATAATCAAGTTAGGGGAAAGAATAGAAGAAGGAATCAAGAGTGGGATGGTAACTAATTTTAAGGCGCTGCAGGCCACGAATAAAGCTTTGCAATCAGGAGGTATTTCAAAGAAGAAAGAAGTGGCTGCCGTGATGGTAGCTCAGGGCCCTAAGTCTCCCCTCACATACCAAACACCTCCATCCAAGTATCAACCCTCCCCCTCAAAATGCCAATACCCTGGCACCACCTACCATACCTACAAGACTCAACCTGCATATTATCATTCACCTCCACCCGCACGCCAGAGCTACCCAAAGCCACGTCCAAATTTTCGATCGTTGAACTCCTAGATAATACACCCCAATTGCTGAACCCATAGCCCAACTGTATGAAAGACTGAAGCCCGCTGGTTACGTCACCCCTATTCCTGCCATTATTGTGGAAATTCCTTCACAATGGATCAACCCTAACAAAACATGGGCTTATCATTCAGGCATGAAAGATCATACCATTGAGGAATTCCGTGCGTTGAGAGACAAGATTCAGACGATGATCGACACTAAGGTTATACGAGTAAAGGAAGCTGTACTGAACGTCCACAACAACCCTCTCTCGGATCACAAAGGTGAGGGTGTGAACGTGATAGAAACTGATGAAGAGTGGGATTAGGAAGTGACCATTGGACTCATTCGAGAGGGAGACGCTCCTAAAACATCTCCAGTCACCCTCTCGCTAGTTGTGGTACAAACCCAGGCGCCATTTGAAGTTGAGGTAGCTACACCTTTCACTGTAGCGGTAGCTCCCACACCATCTTACAAGCCTAATGCCGTCCCCTGGGATTATGTTGCGAAAGCGAGAAGAAAGGGAAAAGCCAAAATGAAAGAAACATATGCCACACAAAGTATGACTAGAACTGGCAGAGTTTACACACCTGAGAATCTGGGAGGAACAAGCAAGGAAGCTGTACCTAAGCCGCCTGTTGTTGAGACTGGCACTGATGATTGGAGGAAGATACAAGAAAGGGAATACTCTGTTGTTGACCACCTGAACAAGACTCCTGCTCAGATATCCATCTTTTCACTGTTGCAAAACTCAGACACGCACAAGAATGCTTTGATTAAAGGTGTTAAGTGAATCTTATGTAACCGCCGGCATCACAAGTGGGGAGATGGCTAACATGGTCGGACAGGAATTAGAGAGCCACAAAATCACTTTTCTTGAAAATGAGTTACCACCAGAAGGACTGAGTCACAACAAGGCGTTGCAGATCACAGTGCAATTCGAGTACAAGTTCATTGCCAGGGCCTGATAGATGGAGGTTCAAGTCTGAACATATGTCCACTGACCACTCTGAAGAGATTAGGTAAGGGCTACACGAGGTACGAATGGGAAGCATGAACATGAAGGCGTTCGATAGATCTCAGAGAGCCACTGTCGGAGAAATCAACCTTAATCTACAGATGGGTCCGACTTGGTTTGATGTTGAGTTCCAAGTGCTGGATATATCGGCTACTTACAACCTATTGTTGGGACGGCCATAGATACATGCAGCTAGGGCAGTGGCTTCTACTCTGCACCAGGCTGTGAAGTTCAAGTGGAATCATCAGGAGGTGATCATTCATGGAGATGGAAGCAACCCCATTTTCACCAATCAGACCGTTCCAGTCATCGAAAACAGGAGGACGTTGGGCGGAGAAACATATCATTGCATTGAACGGTTAACGAGATTGAAAAAGATCGATGGTGTACCAACACGATAGAAAGCATATTGCTGTGAATAGGATATGAACCAGGCAAGGGTCTCGGCAAAAAGCCTCAGAGGATCACTAAACTCATACAACCATAGTATCATGGCACGAACTTTGGATTCAAATACGAATATACTGTGTAGGAATATCAGAATTGGACACCGCCTTGGTGTCCCGATTATTATCCATTGGAACAACCTATACCACCTTTGCGCTAGACATTCCATCAGGCTGACTTGATGTGGGGATCCGAGGAAGATGAGATCTTGGCCGGTATGAGGAAGCTCTTTCTGGACGAAGATGACATGGACTGCAATGCAATTGTTGAGGAGGAAGAGGAAGAGGAAGACCTTACCATTCAGACAATAGAAGAGGGAGCTGTTCTCAAGAATTGGACCGCTGCACCATCCTGGGGTCGCTGAGTTCCTAGGTAGCATGGCAAATTAGCATGACTTATTTTCAAATTGTTTTGAGCATTTAAGACATTTTTCAGTATTTTATTTTGAAATAATTACTCGAGCCATCGAGACGTACTTGTTGACATTTTAAAATGTGTGTTAATGCATTATTGCTTTTCATATTTATTATTATCTTTCTACATTCTTTTCAGCATAATTATTACATATCCTGATGAACCTACGACACTGACATGTAATGAGACAACGCAACATAAGGATAGTGATTTGGAAGATCTAGAGGATGATTTAATACTTGAGGAAATTTTCAAAGAAGTAGAGAATTTTGAAAACAAACCAAAGTCTAATTTCGAGGAAACTGAGGACGTTAACTTAGGGGATTCTGAAATAGTCAAGGAAACTCGCATAAGCCTCCATCTATCACCGACAAAAAAGGAAGAGCGTATCAGGTTTCTAAAAGAATATGAGGATATTTTTGCATGGTCCTACGATGATATGATTGGGTTGAGCACATCCATGGTAACTCACAAGCTACACTACCAATCCCATGTGTCCACCGGTAAAACAGAAGCTCAAAATGTTCAAGCCGAATATGAGTTTGAAGATAAAAGAGGAAGTCACCAAACAAATTAAAGCCAAGGTTCTCCTAGTGGTCGAATACCCAACCTGGTTAGCCAACATTGTACCGGTTCTAAAGAAATATGGGAAAGTTATAGTATGTGTCGATTACCGAGATCTGAACAGAGCAAGTCTTAAGGATGATTTCCCGGTGCCTAACATACATATACTGATTGACAACTGTGCCAAGCATGAACTCCAACCCTTTGTGGATTGCTTCACAGGATACCATCATATTTGGATGGATGAAGAGGATGCCGAAAAGACCGCCTTTATCACAGCATGGGGGATATATTGTTACAAAATGATGCCGTTTGGTTTGAAGAATGCTGGGGACACCTACATGAGGGCCATGACGACTATCTTCCACGACATGAAACACAAGCAAATAGAGGTGTATGTGGATGATGTTATCATCAAATCTAAAAAGAGTTCAGATCACATAGCAGACCTGAAGAAATTTTTTGATCGGTTTCGAAAATACAACTTGAAGTTGAACCCTGCAAAATGTGCCTCTGGAGTCCCTGCTGCAAGATTATTAGGTTTCATCATCAGTCCCCGAGGTATTGAGCTAGACCCATCAAAAATCAAAGCTATCCAGCACTTGCCACCGCCAAAGAATAGGAAAGATGTGATGAATTTTCTAAGGAGCCTCAATTATATCAGCCGTTTTATAGCACAATCAACGGTGATATGTGAGCCAATCTTTAAAATACTGAGGAAAGATGCTGCAACAAGCTGGACTGAAGATTTCCAGAAAGCCTTCGACAAATATCTAAACCACCCGTGTTGGTCCCACCAGAACCAAGAAGACCTCTGCTGCTTTATCTGTCTGTGTTGGATGGGGCCTTTGGTTACGTTCTAGGACAAAATGATGAAATTGGGAGGAAGGAGGAGGCGATATATTATCTGAGTAAGAAGTTCACGCCTTACAAAGCCAGATACTCTTTGTTGGAATGCATCTTCTGTGCTTTGACATGGATAACCCAAAAGTTGAGACATTATTTATGTGCGTACACTACATATCTCATATCAAGAAAGGATCCGCTAAAATATATCTTTCAGAAGCTCATGCCCACGGGTAAGTTAGCAAAGTGGCAGATATTGCTGAGTGAGTTCGACATCATCTATATAACTCAGAAGGCAGTCAAAGGGCAAGCATTGGCTGATCATTTGGTAGAAAATCCCGTAGACGGAGAATACAAACCATTGAAGGCGTATTTTTTTGACAAAGATGTATCATTTGTAGGAGAAGATATTATCGAAGCATACAACAGACGGAGGATGTTCTTCGACGGATCAGTATACTTCAAGGGAGTAGGCATAAGAGCTATCTTAGTATCAGAAACCGGTCAACATTACCCGGTATCTACAAAACTCAGGTTCCCGTGCACCAACAATATGGCAGAATACGAGGCCTGCATCTTGGGACTTAGGTTAGCCGTCGACATGAACATTCAGGAGTTGCTGGTAATTGGAGATTCAGATATATTGGTGCACCAGGTTCTAGGAGAATGGGCTACTAAGAATACCAAAATATTGCCACACTTGCATTATGTACAAGAGCTGATCAAGAGGTTCATGAAAATTGAATTCAAGCATGTTCCAAATATTAGGAATGAATTTGTAGATGCATTAGCCACCTTGTCCTTCATGATACAACATCCAGAATAGAATTTCATCGATCCTATCCCAATAGGAATTCATACGCCAACTTATTGTGCTCATGATAAAGAAGAGTTTGACGGAAATCCGTGGTTCCGCGACATCAAGGAGTACTTGGAAAAGGGAGAATATCCAGAGAATGCTACACACACTCAGAAGCGCATGATCTGAAGATTGGCCAATCATTTCTTTCAAAATAGAGGAATTCTGTATAGAAGGACTCCTGATTTGGGATTTTTGCGATGGGTCGATGCCAAGGAGGCATCTAGATTGCTTGAAGAAATATATGCCGGAACTTGCGGACACATGAACGGTTTCGTTTTGACCAAGAAGGTATTAATAGCAGGGTATTTCTGGATGACTATGGAAACATATTGCATGAAATATGTTCAAAAGTGTCACCAATGCAATATACATGTTGATATGATATGAGTGCCGCCCAACGAACTCAATGCAACGAGTTCGCCCCGGCCTTTCTCTGCTTGGGGCATGGATGTCATCAGACCAATCGAACCCGCTGCTTCAAATGAACATATGTTCCTTTTGGTGGCTATAGATTACTTCACAAAATGGGTTGAAGCCGCATCCTATAAGGCTGTGACTAAGAAGGTCATAGCGGATTTTGTCCGCAATCACATTGTTTGTCTATTTGGAGTACCTGAGTCAGTCATCATTGACAATGCCGCAATCTCAACAGTGATCTGATGGAAGACATGTATGAAACATTCAGCATCAAGCATCAGAATTCCACAGCATACATGCTGCAAATGAATGGAGCCGTAGAAGCCTCCAATAAGAGCATCAAGAAGATATTGAGGAAAATGGTGGACAACTACAAACAATGGCATGAATTGCTGCCAGTTGCTTTATTGGGGTATGAAACCACAGTTCGTACATCAACTGGGGCAACTCTCTATCTATTGGTTTATGGTACTGAAGCCGTTATTACCACCAAAGTGGAGATCCCTTCCTTAAGAATCATACAAGAACGGAGCTCAGCGATGTAGAATGGGAACGGAACCGGTATGAACAACTAGCTCTCATTGATGGTAAAAGAATAAACGCAGTGTGACCATTAACTCTACCAGAACAAAGTGGCAAGAGCTTTCGACAAAAAGGTTAGGTCAAGGCAATTCATATCGGGGCAATTAGTACTGAAACGGATCTTCCCACATCAGGATGAAGCAAAGGGGAAATTCTCACCCAACTGGCAAGGCCTTACATGGTTCACTAAGTACTGACAAGAGGAGCATTTATACTTGCAGAGATGGATGGAGAGATATGGCCAAAACCTATCAATTCAGACGCACTCAAGAGATACTATGTTTAAGATTATGTTTGCACTTTCTATTTGATGTAACCTAAACTATGCTTGACTTGATTCCCATTTAAGAGGGGATACGTAGGCAGCCCTATGGGTTCGGTTACATCATAATAAAATCTCCATTCCTCCTATGGTCAAAAACAGGGGCTAGATCTCGAGCTCGTACGATCTCATCATGTTTAGAATCGCCAAGGAATGTATCGCTAGAAGTATGCATTTAAACCGGGGCAGAATTTTGAGGAGGATCCTCAAAATTCCGAGTTAAGGAGGTTGCAATGTCTCAAAAGCGTGTTACAGTCGCCAATTGGACAAAATTGCTTACTCTCAAGAGTTATCACATATTTCAAACAACTACAAACGATTTATCACAAATGCATGTTTTTCGAAAATTTTTATTTTTCTACAGTAGCCAAATGCTACCCGAGATGACGCAAACAGGACCTCAAGACAAGAGCAAAGGCAAAGCAAGGAATTGAGAGCACGAACCAACCTTCCCCCTTCCAAACTCAAGATCTTTCTCTGGATGCAGGCACGATGGACATAACAAGAACGTCCACAAATATATACATACAACAAGATCACTATCTTCACACTGATAGAAGTCGCCAAAGGCAAACGCGTCAAGCTAAGAAATACTGTGCCCTCTCGCATTCAATCATTGCTCTTCTTGCATAGGGCTAAGCATTGCCCTTATCACCGTATAAGGCTAAACACTGTCTTTCTTGCACGAGACTAAATACTGTCTCCACACTTTGCGTTAGACTAAACATTCTCTCCACTATTGCATAAGGCTAAAGACTGCCTTTCTTGTATGAGACTAAACACTGTCTCTACTATTGCATAAGGCTAAACACTGCCTTTCTTGTATGAGACTAAACACTGTCTCCACTCTTTGCATGAGACTAAGCATTGTCTCCATTCTTTGCATGAGACTAAGCACTGTCTCCATTGTTACATAAGGCTAAGCAATGCCTTTCTTTGCATGAGACTAAGCACTGTCTCCATTCCTTACATGAGGCTAAGCATTGCCTCCATTATTGCATAAGACTAAGCATTGCCTTTCCTTTCATGAGACTAAGCACTGTCTCCATTACTGCATAAGGCTAAACATTGCCTTCCTTTATTGCATAAGGCTAAGCATTGCCTTTCCGCATATGAGGGTAAGCACTGTCTCCATTATTGCATAAGGCTAAACACTGCCTTCCTCGCATGAGACTAAGCACTGTTTCTATTTCTCTTACGAGGCTAAGCACTGCCTCCATTATTTCATAAGGCTAAGAATGACCTTTCCCTTACATGAGACTAAACTCTGTCTTCGCTACACTGTATAAGATTAAGCATTATCTCCTCTGTTTGTAACGGGCTAAGCGTTGCCCTCATCTCATATAAAACTAAGCCTTGTCTTGTCTCATTTTAGCGAATGACTAAGCATTACCTGTTTCCCTTATCAAGCGATCGATATTACCACTAACTTGCATTTCATGGGATAAAACACCGCCACATTGTTCGAAGGCGTCATAGTCCAAAGGCACCATCCTCATAGCCTGAAGACACCATGCCATAGCCTGAGGTTCTCTCGAAATTGCACATCATTATTCAAAGGCGTCATAGTCCAGAGGCACCATCCTCATGGCCCAAGGAAATCATTTCATGGCCTTCGAATCCCTTATGAAACGCATCATGGCCCAGGACATCATAGTCTAAGGACATCATCCTCATCGTCTAGAGACAACTCTCAAAGTCCGAAGAGAATTTGCATTATGTTTAAATTTTTGAAATAACCTATATATATTCGCATGCATCGTGTCTTAAGTTTTGTAGGTAACTCGGGAGGTAGCCATTCTACAAATAGGAGCAATTCTCGCTCCAGTTTCTGTTTACAATGTTCACATCCTTCGATCACCTCAAACGTAACCGATAATCAGCAATTGATTACCCTTTGTTCTATGACCGTCCAAATATCTTCCTTGTACATCCGTAACGTTCAATTTGAATTATAACTCCATCTGAAATCATCCATTACACACGATACTATCGCATGCAAAAGATCTTTTTTCGAAACACACGATCACTTTTATCATAATTCCATCGGTTTCGTTCGCCGTTGGATCCAGAAATACACACGGCCGAGTTTCCGTAACACCAGGGATATGTAGGCAACTCAAGCACCAAGGTCCAGCCCCCATTTTCGTTCCAAAACACATCATTCCTCGCTCACTTCGGACAAAATTGGTCATCATTTTCTTTACCCGACAACTCTTTCATCATTCCCGAGTAAAGAGGGGTAGTTATTGATACCCAATTTTGCCCTCATGTTTTTATATGCTTTTAAAATATCATTCCTGCATCATGACCAATATTTTCTATAATTTTTCATAATTTTTGAAGCATTGAAATTAATTTTCTTGCATTTAAATTACTTGAATATGTATTAATTACCCCTTTAAATTATTTTGTGATGGATTAATTTATTATTTTGCATGCACATATATGATTCACAATATTTGTACTTCATTTCATATAATCATATATGTATTTTCAAGCTATTTACATAATTTTGCAATAATAGCCTATATGCTATGCATAATTACAATTATTATATTATTCATGCTAAAATAGCATTTTTATATTTTTATAATGTTAAGTTATTATTTTCAATTATTTTATTTCAGAAGTATTATTTTATTATTTATTAATTATTTTTATTTAAATAATTTCGTGCATTTAATTTGTAGTCCAAATTTGGAGCCAATTTCGGACCAATTTTTGGGCCCAAACACCCACACCTTAGCCCAACAATCCCCAAAGTCCTATCCAAACGATCCCTACAACTGACCCGGTCGCGACCCATTTAACGACCCGTCTTGCCTATTCCTTAATCCTGGCGGTTGATCTCTCAAGATCAACGGCCCAATATTACCCACTCCTTTTAATTAACCAAACCCTTGAAACCCTAAAAACCACTCTTCTCAAACCAGCCGCCTCTATGCTCTCTCGAACCTTCTCCTTTCTTCTGCAAATCCTAGCAGCTCCACTCAAATCGCAGTCCGAATCCGATAATCACATGGAAATCTTCCATGATTCCTTTCCTTTCTTGCACACATGGAGACACTTACCATCTCTTAAACGTTACAAGCATTTGGTACTAGATTATTTATGGAAACTGAATCACTGGTGTTCGTTCGACTCCCATTCTGTATTATCTTCATGTGTCTGACCTGATACACTCACTAACAGGCCCCATGGGTCCGATTCATAGAGATTTTTTACTATTTTTGTTCTTCGTTTCAAACTAGGGTTTGCCTGATTCTTCTTAAATTGATCCTAATCGACTGTGCATGATTCTTTCCTTTTTTATGTTTAATTGACTATTTTTCCTTGTTTGTGCGTTTAATTTTGCTACTATATAAACCCTTCCCCAATTTCCCCTTTGGAGAGACTTTAACCACCTTAGGAACTATTCTCTCACTCTTACTTATTCTATATTATTCTGAAATTGAGCTCTTGGTTGGCTGAAAGCCAAGGCCACCGGATTTTGTTCACCTTCCTCTAGTGCAAGCACTGCTCGGAGTCCATTTTGAGGCTCCTGTGAACTCTGAAGCATTGGGAAGTTGAGATTTTTACTGCTCTTCAATAGTCACAACTATTCCTGAGATTTTTGAGTTCTTCATCCTTTATTTAGTTTGTTTGCAACTGGTTAGTGCCCTATGCTCTCGCACTTCTACCTCTTTCTATTCGTGTTTGTGTTACGTGCATTAGTGCTATTTGGATTTTCTTGAGTTAATTTCAATGTTATGCCCCTTCCTATACAATTCTGTTTGGTTTAGTACTACTCTGTAGTTCCATTAGCTTGAACTCTATGCAAGTCCTCATTTTAACTCATATGTGGATAGTCAAGTTGATTCATGATTCCTGCCTGATTCTTAATTGAAACTTGAGTTATGGTTGTTGAGCTTTGTACTAAAACCCTTAGGAAACTATGTTCCAGCTCAAAATTGCTCTTTTCATGTTGAATCATGTATGCATAATGGACTATTTCTTTGCAAGTCATATGACAATGCTATCTGAATACTTAGCCTAATATGCTAGCCTGAATGCATGCCCACTATGTGTATCCAACCTGAACAATTTCTAATCATTATGTCTAGGAGTAGTTGGTTACTTATACCTGTTGCTATTCTAAGTTTTGTTTCTTACCTTGTTCTATACTACTATGATAATCAACTCATGCTTAAAATGTGTTCTAATTCCTGCTGAGACATCCATACCCAACTTTATCTTTCTGGAGTTCTACTGTTAGCTATGACCTATTCCCAGGCTATATGTAACCTTATTGTTTGCTTTTGTTTGACTTGCTCAATTCTGCGTTCTTCATTATTAATTGAGACCTTTAGAGTAAATCTCATAACCAACATTTTCTCCTATATGTGGCTAACTGGTACAGGGTTTAATGCTTGTATGTTCTATTGATGTGAAGTTGACATGTTTTTTTTTACTATTGTAATCGATACTCAGCATGTTAAAGTGTTTTCCTTCTAAACTAAGTGACTGCTCGATCATGAACCTGTTCTGTCATGTTGTTTTCACTAGGCCTTCATGTTAAAACTTTCATGTGGAGGCAATGCTCTACTTGTTCTTGTCTAGGACTCTATTAGATTTCATGTTTAAATCTCATGTTTAAATTTTTTTTAGGCTAATCCTGAATCATGTTACTTTTGAAACTCTTTGGAATAGTTTACTATCTTGTGATCCTTTGGCTTTGTTTCTGAAAATACAAGCATGAACCTTCCTCGTAAACTTGTCAGTATTTCTTGTGATCTTGTCTATGTGCTTCGACTAGATCTGTTGATTAGTTATAGTTTCAAGAGTTAAATAATTAATCCCACGAGTGGTCTGTCACCTGTATGGTTAAGTTTGGCATCCATTTGGCTAAGTAAGTTGTTCGTTGGACTTGGTGTTGGGCCATACGTGTTGTTGGACCTGGGCATTGGATTGAAGAAGATTCTACTGTCCTTATGAGCCTGAGATTTGGGTCTATTGGTTGGTGAGGCCACTAAAGGCCTAGAAATTCACTGGGTTATTTTATAGTGGGCCTGTACAATTTGATGGGGGCATGTACTTGTTTCAGCCTGTATTTTGTCATCTTTGAGTTTGTATTATTCCATTTTTGGTCCTGTAACTTGTAATAATGAATAATTGGGGTGTTAGTGATAATTGGAGAATGGATGTACTTTGTTCTTGCATAAAGGATAGAGAACACGCCTATAGGGTCTATGTGCTTTATTTCCTATCTTGTTAACTTGCGCTACTTCTGCACGCTAGTAGAAATCATGTCTATACACACTTCACTCAACTTGCTAATACTTGACATTATTCAAAGCATGACTGTTTGACTAAATATTTTACCTGCTCTCATGTCTACTTCTGTTTGATTATTAGATAGCATGCCTATAGGGTTATAATAATACATATCTTTGTTAATGCTCTTCTAGATACCATGACTATAGGGTCTTAATTAATTGATTAATTAGTTGCTTCTGTTGTTTTATTATACTGTCGCCTAGATAAAGTATGATAAAAGCAAGTTCAAATACCGCCTATTAGAAATCTTGCCTATAGGATACTGTTATTCGCCTAGAAAGCATGTCTATAGAATCAAATGCTGGTAATTCCGAGTTTTAATAGCTTTCACTGCCCATTGCGCGAACAACTTAGAAATCATGTCTATAGGACAGTGTCACTCGCCTAAGACGCCTATCTATAAAATCAGTGCTAATATTCCTGAGTTCACAAATAGTTTACTGCCTCCTTGCCTAAGTCATTTAGAAAATAATGATGAATATACAATACTAGAATTCAGAATCACCTAGAAACCATGCCTATAGGATTTTAAGTCTTGATTCTGAAACTGTGTACTGCCTAAACTGCCCGCATGCATTTGTTTATGAGTGTAGGCTAACTTGGGCTTTTTATTTTCTTTATGTGAAGTCCTATCTGTTTTGAATGTCGCTTAGTTTTATTATTTTAAGAAACCTAGGAGAAGTCTAGAACTATCCAAATAGTAGTCCAAAGCCTCGTGGACCATAGGTATGGGATGGGCAGTGCACGCATAAGATACGATTTTGAACTGAATTAGAGCACCTTTAAGTAACAACTTCAACATAGTAATTGGGTAGCAGGAGATAATAGTCTGTGCCCGCTGAATAATATGAGCAATCCCTACCTTGAGAGAGTTGCGAAGTATTATTTATGTTGTACGGGCTGATCCTTTAGGCTAATAAACTTAGGAACCCCCCCTCCCCCCCTTCTTTATATACTTGTTATTTACACTTAGTCATTCAATATAGACCAATGTAGTTTTATCCTTGTAATCATTAATATTCGTATCGATTCTCATGGGTTATAGTAAAGACTCTTCTACTTTTAAATTTCCTTTTGCCTATTTGACCACCTAGCATTATCACATAATCCACATAGTTTAAAGTTCGGCCGGGACCCACAGTTATGGACTTCGAAGAATGCCAAACACCTTCCCTTCGAAGTAATTTGAGCCTTTACCCGATCTTTGGTGACATGGACTAGTCAGACGGAGTTATTTGCAAATAAGTGCTCTAATGCACCTAAAAATCATTAGGTGGCGACTCTTCTCTTTTAATACCTTTCTTGAAAGAGTTGTCACGCGTTGAAAACCGCTTTCGCGAGAAAACGGAGCGCGACATATAGTGTTAAACAAATAAATATTTTACTTTCATTTGTATAATTTTCCTTCAATATTGGTACAAATATATATTAAGTATTGCGCGTAAAGAAAAAGAGAAAAAAAATAGAAAGAAGAGCAAGGAAAGTAGAAGCAAAGACAGAGGGCCAAAGATGACATCCTCCATCCAGGGTTGTCATCCATGAGAAGAGAAAGATGGAGAAAATTGAGTTTAAGAATACAGGATGGCATCCAAGACTACATCCCAGGCCAAGAATGACATCCCCACATTGGTGCTGAAGATCAAGAATCGCATCCCCAATCCAAGGATGACATCCTTGAAGTTTATGGTTTTCTTTTTCTATAAAAAGAGGCAGACTTTCAGTACGAAGGGGGCAGCGAGAGAGAAAGAAGATATTTTAGTCTACAACTTTGGCATATCTTTAAGTTTTGAAAGTATATTTTCTTTTCAGAAATAGTAAGAATTTTAATTTTTTTAGCTTTCCCTATTTTTTTTTCATGGAGTAATTTTCTTTCAGTTGGATAAGTGGAGAAGCTTGATATATGAAAATTTTGATCTTTTTTATTATTTTTGAGTGAGAGTACTTTTTTATTAATTTTACATCAAGAGTAATGAATATATATTAGCCAACTTTATCATATCAACATATTAAATGTTACAATATTCCTTGTATTAATCTTTGCTATCGAAAAAAGCAAGAACTAAACAGGGATAGTTATAGCTAGATATGTTTGTGTAATAATTTGAAGTAAGTATATTTTGTTACTTAAAATTCTTTATCTTGATTTCTTGAGTTTTCATTTGAAAGAAGAAAATCAGTTAGCCAAGTTAGAGAATTTAATTAAAGCTAATCGAAAGAGGCTTTATGTTTATATAATGTACTCATTTAAGATAAGCTATTTTCTATGTCAAATACTATGAGTCTTTTTTTTTTATTATGCTTAGCGAAAGAGGCAAAATTGAATGAAAGACATGTAGTAGAAATATTATTTGTTAATCGAAAGAGGCAATTAATGTGGCATAGAAAACTAAACTTTCTAAAACTCCATTACAATCTTATATTAAGTGGATGCACAAATCTCAACTCCTTTAACTTACAAAATCAAAAATAATTGTTCTTGTTTTCAAGTAGATTATAAATTCTAACTCTTTTCACCGAATAGACTCTCTTGAATAGTAGGATGGATAATAAGAATTTGTAGCATAGATTCTCCAATCTCTGTGGACGATATCATAAACTATACTATAATTTGACAAGTACGAGCAAGAAAATCATATATATATTGTGCTCGTCAAATTTTTGGCGCCGTTGCCGGGAATTGGCAGTTGTCTACTTCAGATTAATTATCTTCTTACTAATTTGAGAAACTATTTTTTTTGTCCTTGTCTCTCTTTCAGGAATTACAGCTAGTGTATGACCCGCTCTTAACTATTTAAGGGATAATAGAACGAATCACCCTTTTACCACTAAACTATACCCGCTACAATCCGACTATTGTATACAAATGCAACTTTTGTCGAACCGGGGAATTGTGGTAATCAAGATAGGATAATATAGGGTCGTCACATAATCATCCAAATTAGAGTGTTGATCTTTTTTCCTGGGGGGGATTCCAATTTGATGAGATTCGGAAACGAGGGTTCATTTAAATAACTAAATACAAAATTAAGTTCTATCTTTTGTTTTGCTGGAGGAGTTTTGATAGAGATACGACTCGTTAAAATCTCTAAAATCATAACATAAAAATGCATTGTGAAATACTCGAAGGCTTCTTTTTTTAAGTCCAGCAAGGTGTTGGTTGAATGCAATCCTGAAATTGAAAGATCTTTGCGGATAAGCAAAAGGGACAAAAAATAACCTCTCTTTCGTCATCGCATAGAAACGTGGAACATGAGGAAGATCCACCACAACCACCAGTTGCACCAATAATTTCACTTATCCCTGAGGACCAATTTGATGAAGTGGCCCCCAGGGAAGCAAACATGATCCTAAGGGATTATGCTAGAACAGATCAGTTTGACTGTGAATCAAGTGTTAGAAGACCACCAGTGCCCACTAATAACTTTAAAATCCGAACTGGCTTAATCCAAGCCATACAACAAAGTTGTGTATACAATGG
Organism: Nicotiana obtusifolia; assembly: GCA_002018475.1. Taxonomy (NCBI): domain Eukaryota; kingdom Viridiplantae; phylum Streptophyta; class Magnoliopsida; order Solanales; family Solanaceae; genus Nicotiana; species Nicotiana obtusifolia. The sequence goes on along the minus strand of MCJB01000780.1, from coordinate 131,671 downwards.
AGAAGCCAGTGACGATCCCCATACTCATTTGATAGATTTTCTTGAATTGGTTGAAACAGCAAAATACAATAGTGTCTCATCAGATGCAATTAGGCTACACTTGTTTCCCTTCTCTTTAAAAGGAGAAGCACAATTATGGCTATGTAATTTACCTAGAGGATCTATTACAGCATGGGACCAAATGACTCAAAAATTTCTTAGTAAATATTTTTTCCCAGCCAAAGCCACTAAAATGAGGCAGGACATAACTAATTTTATGCAAACTGACACAGAGTCAGTCTACCAAGCATGGGAGAGACTAAAAGCTATGTTGAGAAAATACCACATCATGATATCCCTGAGCACATGCAATTATATATTTTTTTTATCATGGCTTAAAGCCATCAACAAGAAATGTTATAGATTCTGCAGCTGGAGGTGCTATAATAGGAAAGACCACTGTAGAAGCTTCACATTATACTAAATGAGATTTTTGAAAATGCGGTTCACTGGCCATCTGACAAAAGTTATCCTTATGAAAGTAGCAGCCATAAACCAATTTGATGTCTTGACAATCTTGTTAAAACAAATTACTTCTTTGACTCAAAGGTTTGATACTTTTCAGGTAAACTCTCAGCAAAATATTGTATCTGAAAATTGTGATATCTGTGCAGGAAATCATCAGAACCATGAATGCCAAGCGAGCAATCAAGTTGAAGAACATGTGAAAATGATTGGATATAGAGGCTACCAATATGGTAATTCTCTGGCCTAAAAGCACCCTGGTTTCCAATGGAGTAATCCCAATGGAGTAGAAAATCCTCAGCATTTTCAGAAACCACCAACACAAGCACTACCTAGATTTCAAGGATAAAACAGGATGCAATAAAATTTTAGGCCATATCTACCTAGATCACAATAACAGGCACCAACCTTGGAAGACTTGATGTACAAGTACATCAAAACAACTGATGAGAAGATGAAAAGTCAATATATTGCTTTCAAAAACTTGAAAATTCAAGTAAGTCAATTGGCAAAGATCCAGGGACCATTGCCCAGCAATACGGAGAAAAATCCAAAAGAACATGTCAAAACAATTACCTTACAATCAGGTAAAATCTTGATGAACCATACCCCGACAGAGAAGGTAAGTTAAAGGAAGATCAAGATCTGAATCAAAATGTTGATAATGGAAAGAAAATTCTGAATCTAAGACAAAGAAAATGAGTGATCAAGAAAGTAACTAAAGTACTAGTGATGAGCCAATTCCTTTTCCACAGAAATCTAGAAGGGAAAAACTTGATAAGCAATTTTCTAAATTTTTGAAAATTTTGAAACAATTGTATATCAATATTCCTTTCTCAGATGCTCTGACCCAAATGCCATCATATGCCAAGTTTTTAAAAGAAATTCTTTCCATTAAAAGAACTTGAGGGAACTTCTGTGGTTAAGCTAACAGAAAATGCATTGCGATTTTGCAAAACAAGCTTCCATAAAAACTTGGAGATCCAGGTAGTTTTACTACTCCTTGTACTGTAGGAAAAACTCATTTTGAAAAAGCTTTGTATGATTCTGGGGCGTCAATCAAGTTGGAACTTGGGGATATAAAAAATATAGTTGTTTCTTAACAGTTAGTTGATCAAAGCACAAAAAAGGCAAAAGAAATCATTGAAAATGTTCTTGTTAGAGTTGATAAGTTTGTATTCCTAGTGGACTTTATAGTCCTGGAAATGAAAGAAAATACTGATGTACCTCTTATTCTAGGTAGACCTTTTCTAGCTATAGGAAGAGCCATAATAGATGTACATCAAAGATAATTGATCTTGAGAGTGGATGAGGAGAAAGTAATTTTTGATATCCAAAAGATGATGAGGTATCCTGATGATGATTCATCATCTTCTGGTTTTACCATTGACATGCTTAATGATCTTGCAGATGAATACAAAGATGATCAGTTATTTTTAGATTCATTGGAAAGATGTTTAGCAAAATCTGGCACGAGTAATGATGATGATGCCACAATTAGAAAAGAAAGCTGAAACCTTAGAAAAAGAAAAAGAGGGAGAAGATACACCATCAGAAACAGTTCAATCAAAAACTGAACTTAAAGCACTACCATTTAATTTGAAATATGTTTATCTTGAGAATGAATCCTTTCCAGCAATTATTTCATCTTTGTTGATTGATGAACAGGAATTGCAATTGATCAATGTACTGAAGGAACATAAAAAAGCTTTGGGTTGGATAATTTCAGATATCAAAGGAATCAGCCCAGCCATATGCACACACAGGATACTGATGGAAGAAAGCTACAAGCCGATTGTTCAACCACAAAGAAGGCTAAATCTAGCGATGCAAGAAGTTGTGAAAAGAGAAGTGCTAAAACTCTTGGCGGCTGGAATCATTTACCCAATCTCAGACGGTCCATGGGTGAGTCTAGTACGGGTAGTACCAAAAACAAGGAAGTATGACTATTGTAAAAAATAAAAATAATGAGCTCATACCTACCCGGACAGTCACAGAATGGAGAGTCTGTATTGATTACAGACGATTAAATGGTGCTACCAGAAAAGATCACTTTCCTTTACCCTTCATTGATCAAATGTTGGAAAGGGTAGAGGGTCATGGTTTTTACTGTTTTTTTTATGGTTACTCTAGCTATAACCAAATTCCAATAGCCCTTGATGATCAAGATAAGACAGGTTCACTTGTCCTCATGGTATATATGCATAACAACCCAACCGATCGTTTTGACCTCTAGCGCGTCGCTCAGCAGTTTGAGGCCTTGGGTAGCTTCACTTCATGTGTTTATGATTTGTACGCATTTCGGGAAGATTAGAGTTGATTAAGATGAAAATAATTTCGGAAGTTTTAAGTTGAAAGAATTGACTAAGGTTTGAATTTTGAGTAAACGACCCAGAATTGAGATTTGAAGGTTCCAATAGGTTCGTATTATGATTTCGGACTTGGGCGTATGTTTCGGTTGAGTATCAGCTCACCCGAGAGCATTTCGATGCTTATTGTGGAAAGTTGATATTTTGAAGGTTTTAGAAATTCCTAAGTTTGGTTCAAGGTGAACTTTGGTGATATCAATGTCCGTTTGGGGTTCCGAGCCTTGGAATAGGTTCGTGTCATGATTTGTGACTTGTGCGTAAAGTTTAGCGTCATTCCGAAATGTTTTGATATGATTCAGGCTGGTTTGTCGAAGTTTGAAAGTTGAAAAAAAGATTTTTATCATCGATTCATGTTGTATGTTATTTGTGGCTTTCAAGCATTTGGATAAGTTTGTATAAGGTATTAGGACTTGTTGATATGTTCCGACGGGGTCCCCAGGGTCTTGGTGAGTTTTGAGGTAGTTTCGGACCTTTTCTAGGCCATATTTAATTGCTGATTTTTGGCTACAGCAGTATGAATCGCGATCGCGGATATTGGATCGCGTTCGTGAAGAGAAAAATAGGAGAAAGGGGTCTGTGAATCGCGTTCACAGAGACAAATTTGTGTTCGCGAACAAGAAATTTCAATTGCACAGTGCTGACTTTGGAAGCTCATATCTTACAATCTATAAGGGATTTGGAGATAATCCAAAAATAAAAGTTGTAGCCCTTGGTGTCTAGTTTTCAGAAAGTAACACCATTTGTTATTTGAAATTATGTACAAAACTTTATGACTATTAAACTAGAAGCTGTCTGGATGAGTTGGGCAGCTTGTTCTTCGCGATCGCGAAGGGCAATTTTGAGCTAAGAAAAGTTGTGTTTCGCAATCGCGAAGCATTTTCCGTGATCGTGAATAGTAAATACCTTGGTAGAAGCTACATTTCAGGGCTTTCGGCCATTTTATCATATTTGAAGCTATGGAGCTCGGATTGAAGCGATTTTTGAAGTGATTTTCACCATATGGATAGGGGTGAGTGATCTCTACTCGGTTTTGATTATATTTCATGAATCTGTCATCTTTTTTGGTATTTGGTTGATGATTTAAAAAGTGACATTGGGGGTTTTTTTTCTAAAGTTTCATGGAGTGAATTTTTGAGTTTTGAACGTCGATTCGTAGTTGGATTTGAGTGAAACTAGTATGATTGGACTCATAATTGAATGATATGTCAGATTTTGTGAGTTTTGTCGGGTTCCGTGCACGTGGACCCAGGGATTGACTTTATTGACTTTTCGAACGGAGTTGGTAATTGTTATAAATTTATTTATTATGAGTATTAGAGTATATTTTTATTGATTTGCACATTGTTTGACTAGTTTGGAGCGACGGGCATAGGTTGAGGTGTTAAAGTGGCGTTGAAGCCGGTTATGGAACTTCAGAGCGAGTTAAGTCTCATGTCTAACCCTGTGAGAGGGAATTTACCCTGTAGGTATTATATTCTTATGTGCTACATGTTGTGGGAGCTACACACGTATGAGGTGATGACTGTCCGTACATATGCTAGAATTCCTGATTATGTCCGGTAGACTTAGGTTCACGTGATGCTATAATTGTACTATTTGAGTCATCTTTGCTCGTTTTATTCCTTTATTTCGTGTTCTGAATTGAGACTAGACTTGCATAAGGTGATAGACTCTCTATTGTAGAGATGTGACGAGCTACTTGATAATCCGCGGAATAATTTGTGCTTCCCTTATGAATTCCTCCCGTGTTGTGCGTTTTCATCGCAAAGCTTTCCTTAAAGTTCATAACTCACACTTTTATTCATGAGTGGGGTCAAGGACCAGTTAAAGCTTCTTACTCTAATGGGATCGGGCTGATCACCTCGGCAAATTATATACCACACTCTTATGGGAGCGGGTCGTTCGCCCTGGAAGTATAATAGATGCATCTATGGTTCGTGCCATTCGACCCTCGGCGGTGTACACATTATTGTGGGATCGGGTCGTATGCCTCGACATTTCTTTAAAGTACTCATATGAGATCGGGTCGTTCACCTCAGCAGCATCGTGCGTAATATTTGATAAGAAACCAGCGTATCCGTGTGTTTTTTCCTGATGTGACGACCTATGTGATGAGGTCCATTTCATATATACTTTGCTTGAGGAGGTTACTAATAATTGAAAGCTTGAATTTACTGTTCAGAGGAGGATTGTACCACATACCTATATTTGTTTATACTGTTTATTTCCCTTCCGTATATTTGTTTACTTCCAACTGTATTTGACTTATTAGACCACTACTATGTATCAATATCGACCCCTCGTCACTACTTCTCAGGGTTTAAGCTAGATGCTTACTGGGTACGCGTTGATTTGCGTACTCATGCTACAGTTTCTGCACTTATTGTGTAGGTATATATATATATATATATATATGTTTGGTGGTCCTTTGGGAACAAAGGCGCGAATGTTGCGGGGACTTTACGGTGAGTTGCATTCCATGTTATGATCCACAGCATACAGAGTCTCCATCAGAGTTATTTATATTCTCCTGTCTTACTTGTATTCCAGACAGATATTGTATTATTGTTGTACTGCTTAGTAGATGCTCATGCACTTGTGACACCGGGTTTTGAGGGTTCGTACTGGATGTTCAATATTGTAGTTCATGTAATTATTATCATTTTACCTTGTAATTTATATTTTATACGGAAATTAAAAAATAAAATCACATGTTTTCTACGAGTACTAAATTTTACTCTACTTATTTAATGGGATTCATGATTTCAAAAATAATAAAATGAGTAACTAAGTTGATTAATCACTGTTGGCTTGCCTGGATGCGGCATTAGGCGCCATCACGACCTACAATGGATTTTGGGTCGTGACAGCTTGGTATCAGAGCTCTAGGTTCACTTGGGTCTCACAAGTCATGAGCAAGTATAGTAGAGTCTTGTGGATCGGTACGGAGATGCCTGTACTTATCTTCGAGAGGTTACAGGGCTGTTAGGAGCACTTCCCTTCTTGATTCCTCATCGTGCAATTTGATTTCCATTGAAGATTATGCCTTCATTCCCTTCTTACTCATTCTTATACGATGTTGAGCGCTCGTGTCAATTGAGCATCGAGGAGTTGCATTGGTACTACAGACGTGGAGCAGGATGTTTCTCCCTACGTATTCGAGCGAGTTATTATCGTCTTCTTGTGGAAGGGTGTTCTGCCATCTCAGCCCTGTATCATTATTGACTATGGTTTTGAGGCTATGCATAGATTGTTATGATGTTCGTGCATTGTTATCGTGCTGTGTTGTTGTGAATGGTAGGTTTCTTGTTTATGGATCGCTACAGTGAATGGCTCGGGAAAAACGATCTTGAGGAGGCTTAGAGTTGGTGGAAATTTACCCGTTCGGGTGCTACAAAAATGGATTATGATTTGATGTAGTATCTTTGCAGCAAAGGAGGAGGAAGGACATGGTGGGAGGTGTCCCATTATGGTTATATTGCTAGAAGGTCAAGTGTGATCAGTAGAGGTCGAGAAGTTGCTTAGGAGATGGTTTAACCAAAGTGGGAGTGGCAGAGTAGCGTATGGATTATGTGGTAGGATAGTCACGTGATTTGGGAGTCATGGTGGAAGGTGACTAGGTCTATGGATTTTATTAAGGATGGAGGCTACTGTACTGAGGAAGATTGAATATGGCAAAAAGGAGTTTGCTTGAAATGAAGAGGGGTGTGAAAACTCGATTATCGTTTTGGATGCAACATGACTTTGAGTTTGGAATGTATTGTCGGACTTTCAGTTGATGTCAATGGGGAATGGGCAGGCTTGTACAGCCGGTGGACGAGCATGGGCTCAAAAGGGTTTACTGATTTCGTAGTAGTTATACCCAGTGCAACGTCGTTAGAAGATGTCGGTATGGAATTCCACAGGTGGGTTATCTCCTGTGAGCAGGTTAGTGGTTGCGTGATTTTGATGAAGCTTTTACGAAGTGTTCTACCTACGATTGTGGTTGATAATTCGGAATGTTCATGAAAATTTTAACAAGGGACTACGAGAAATTTGGCGAGTTGATGATGCGAGATCAGGGTAATTGTGAAGGAGGAATCTTTGTGGGTTCAACATTATGTAATAGTAGCTTAAAGCTAAGTGGGGCCCACCGTCTACGATTGAATCGCGTGGTTGTCTGCTTATGCGATTTCTTGTTATCGATGCATCAGTGGATTATTTATGACTAAGAAAAGAAAACATCAGGGATAATTCGAGCAAAGGACTTGATGAATGTGTGCTATATTTCGCTTTATCGATTCATGCACAGGCTTTGGGAAGACTCAAAGTTTATGCTTCTTGTGGATGTGATGTACAAGGAAAATAATTTATCCGGTTGCTTTTTTGGGAGTGTTCATGTGCTGACAGCGTACTAAGTTTTGCTTATATTCGGGACCAAGTCAGAGTGGGTGACTCTCAACAGTGGTTCTAATGGGTTCGTTATATGGCTGAAGACCAGGATTTTGCAGCAGAGTGTGAAGAATACTTGGAGAATTTTCTATGTTATCATCGGGTCTGCGGGGCAGCATTGGAAAAATAGAAGAAACAGTTTCGGATTCGCGGAAGGTCTTTCAGAATGGAAATACCAGTTTGAGATGCTATTGTGCGCACGAGGAGGGTATGAGATGGTTCGTGGGTATTGAGATGATGTGGTCTTGTAATTGGGTCACTCGGGAGGATAGTTATTATGTTTTGTTAAGTTCTCGAATGGAGCTATTATTATTTCTAAGGCAAGTTAAGAGTAAATTGAAAGAAGTGGGGTGTTAGTATTGGTTTGAATCTGCATGATTGTGGCAATGACCAATTCCTTCGGCGCGTAAGTTATACAGGTGGTTAGTGGTTGTATGCGCGGGCTTGACAGCCACCATAATTTGATTGATTTGGGAGGTATTTGATTCTAATGGAGTTGTTATGTGTAAATGGACCCCGGAAGAGTTATGACAATTTAGACCACGACTTGAGGTTTGTATTTTCTGTGGTTATGGGGATTCGGTTGCGTGTTTCAATGATTCTTTTGAAATGAGGTGTGAAAGGTTTCTAGCCAATGAAGTGTTTATTCTACGAGTAGTTCAGGGGTTATGATGAATTTTTGTACTCTCGTGTAGCGGATTGATAGGTGCAATGAGCGATATGGGAATTGGAAGTTGAGGATCAAAGTTGCGGCTCGGTGTTGACGAAAATATCACAAGCTCGGATGGGCAGGGGAGAATTCAGGTGTTCAGAGTAAGCTGCATTATCTCAGTGTCGCTTGAGAATGGTGTTTTGTGGAAGTGGATTTGTGTATTAATTTGCGGCTTCTTGATTTGCACTACAGAATTTGTATGGTTGGAGGTGTGGATGTGCAGACTATACTACCTAGTGCAGAAGGTCGTGGGAGTATAACCCACGGGAATACCATACAAGTGTAGCATGTTAGTCACTTGGTTTTTAAGGATTGAAACCAAGTATGGGGATCATGGTACTATCACTAATGTGAGAGTTTATTCTTGGAAAGCGCTCTATTCCTTAGTTGTGGACTGTGGGAGTTTGTTCTGGATTGGACGGCTGCTCGTGTGTGTCATGAATAGGGCCATTGTGGATCCTTGGAAGGTTGTGGCCTAGCATGGTATGATCAAAATCGACTTGAGGTCTGTTGGTGGGTCTAATGTGAATGTGTGCTCTACGTCAAGTCAGATGTGTTCATTCGGCATATTGTTGCTTACGGAGGAGTCTTCGGGCATTAGATGTTATTCCTGTCGCCAGCTATTCCATGTAATACTCTATTGTGCCAGGTGGATTTAGGGACGACTTGATTATTCGCACGTCTGTTGTGATCCCGTGTAGCTTGTGGTGTTATATGAGAAGGATGGCTCTCGAGATACAAGTCATTTATTGCACCTTAGTCGTGCTTGGGTTTTGTCGCGTATGGCTCTATCCATCTCCCCATTGTTGTATTATGCACTTGGCATGTTTGTGGTCGATACTCTGGCATTTCGTAAGTATAAACATTACGGCTGATAGGTGTTTCCTTGTTGGTTGTTGTGTATATCGGGTGGCACGTCGCCACTGATATATTGTTTGGATCAGGTGGCATGCCGCCAGGGGTATGTTGTTTGGATCGGGTTGCACGCCACAACAATATCATGTGTGTATCGGGTTGCACGCCGCAACAATTAAGTGTTGAGTACGGTTCCCTATACTTATTTCTGTGTATTTTGTTCTCATTCTCTGAGAAAGGTTCATAGCATCTATTCGGCTGTTTTATTCGTTACGCGGCTGAGCATTTCATTATCGGAGTTCGTTCTTCCAGATGAGTCATGTAGCTTGTTGGCGCTTGATGGCGCTTTATGAGATTTTAGACGGTGTTAGAGGTGGCTTATTGTCCAAGCAGTTTGTACGGGGTGAGACGAGGTTATTGGACCAGAGACCGGTGCAATCTAATTTAAGTAGAGTATATTAAAGAGAAAATATCATTATTTAGTTCAGAATGAGGTAATGGTTCTTGTCATGTGAAGAGACTCCATGAATTATTATTTTGGCAGGTGGTTATGAGTTTCTACATATCTCTTTTGTCATGGCGGTATTGCAAGAGTTGGAACAAGGCTTACATGTGTTATGAGGCGTATTACGGGCATTGGATTCGTAAAATTGCAGCTATTGTGGTCGAAGAATGTTATCATGAACATGTGAACTATGCGGTGCATGGTGTGATTTCAGCAAAGGTGCATGATCATGTTTTGCTACAGTGTATAGTGATTGATGCGGTGTTCGTATGTTGGAATCGGATCTCGTGGAGAATACCGGATGTTGGAATTTGGTTCTAAGGCTTGTTAGCTAAGGTTATAGGGAGGATCTCCGGTTTGGCTCGAGCTAATATGCTCACATGGGTTGTGGTGGAACGGGCAGGGGCACGAGGTGTTAAACAGTGATTTTGGACAACTCCGGAATAGTTCTTGGCACGTTCGAGGACGAACCTATGTTTTAAATGGGGGAGAATGTAACGACTCGACCGGTCTTTTGAGCTCTAGTGCGTCGCTCAGCGGTTTGAGGCCTTGGGTAGCTTCACTTCATGTTTTATGATTTGCACGCATTTTGGGAAGATCAGAGTTGATTAAGATGAAAATAATTTAGGAAGCTTGAAGGTTCCAATAGGTTTGTATGATGATTTTGGACTTGGGCGTATGTTCGAGTTGATTATCGGGTCGCTCAGGAGCATTTCAGCGCTTATTATAGAAAGTTGGCATTTTATTGGTTTTAGAATTAGTTTGGTTTGAGGTGGACTTTGGTGACATCAATGTCTGTTTGGGGTTCCAAGCCTTGGAATAGGTTCGTACCGTGATTTTTGACTTGTGCGTGAAGTTTGGTGTCATTTCGGAATGTTTTGATATGATTCGGACGCGTTCGTCAAGGTTTGGAAGTTTGAAACTTGAAAAAAAGATTTTTATCGTCGATTCATGATTTTTATGTTATTTGTGGGGTTTCGAGCCTTTGAATAACTTTGTATAAGGTATTGGGACTTGTTGGTATGTTCGGACGAGGTCCCGAAAAGCTCGGGTGAGTTTCGGGGTGTTTTTGGCTACAGCAGTGTGCATCGTGATCATGGACATTAGATCGCGTACGCGAATAGCAAAATGGGAGAAAGGGGTCTTTGACTCGCGTTCGCGGAGACAAATTCGCATTCGCGAAATTATAAGTTCTCATTGACCACGACCTATAGGAACCAGACTATCTACCGCTTTTAAACCCTGTTTGCATAGGCTCGTGCACAGATTTACGTTCAATAATACCAGGGGCTTTCACTTCGACACGTCTTCTCTCGTGATCGCTTAGAGCCCCCCTTCCATCAATAGGTACTCCCAAGCCATCGACCATACGCCCTAGCATGGCCTTTCCCGCAGGAACATCCACAATAGATCCAGTGCGCAAAGCACTATCTTGTTGAAAGGTTCTATACATCTGCTCTTTCTCAACGCATTTCTTTAGACAAAAACTCCGTCTTTTCCTCTTTTCGGATGATAAATCTTTTTTCTACTACACATGGCTGATTTTGGAAGCTCATATCTTGTAATCTATAAGGAATTTGAAGATGATCCAAAAGTAAAAGTTGTAGCCCTTAGTTTCTAGATTTCAGAAAGTCAAACAATCTTTTATTTGGAGTTTTATATAAAACGTTATGACTATTATACTTGATACTGTCTGGAGGAGTTTGGCAGTTTGTTCTTCTCAATCAGAATTGGTTTTCCGCAATCGCGAAGGGCAATTTTGAGCTAAGAAAAGTTGCGCTTCGCGATCGCGAAGGGCAAATACCCGGGCAGAAGCTACATTTTGGGGGTTTCGGCAATTTTATCCCATAGCTCGGATTGAAGCAGTTTCTGAAGCGACTTTCGCCATATGGATTGGGGTAAATGTTCTCTACTCGGTTTTGATTATATTTCAGGAATCTATCCTCATTTTTGGCATTTGGTTGATGATTTAAAAAGAGAAATTGGGAGTTTTTGTCTAAAGTTTCGTAGAGTGAATTTTTGAGTTTTGAACGTCGATTCGGAGTCGGATTTGAGTGAAACTAGTATGGTTGGATTCATAATCGAATGGGTTGTCGTATTTTATCAGTTTTATCGGTTTTCGAGCACGTAGACCCCGGGGGTTGACTTTATTGACTTTTCGAGTGGAGTTAGAAATTGTTATAAACTGATTTATTGCGAGTATTAGATTATATGTTTATTGGTTTGCACATTGTTTGACTAGTTTTGGAGTAGCGAGCATCTGTTTAAGGTGTTAGAGTGGCGTTGGAGCCGGTTATGGAACTTTAGAGCGAGGTAAGTCTCTTGTCTAACCATGTAGGGGGAATTTATCCCGTAGGTGTTATATTCTTATGTGCTACATGTTATAGGAACTACGCACGTATGAGGTGATGAGTGTCCGTGCGTATGCTAGAAATCCTGATTATGTCCGGGTAGACTTAGGTTCACGCCGTGGTTGCAGGGACTTTATGGTGAGTTGCATTCCATGTTATGATACGCAGCATACAGAGTCTCCATCAGAGTTATTTATATTCTCCTGTCTTACTTGTATTCTGGACAGATATTGTATTATTGTTGTACTCCTTCGTAGATGCTCATGCACTTGTGACACCATATTTTGAGGGTTCGTACTGGATGTTCATTATTGTAGTTCACGTAATTATTTTCATTTCACCTTGTAATTTATATTTTATAATTGATTTAATTGCAGGATTGCCCCTTCCAAGAACTGTGAAAGGCATCAGAAGTTTTTTGGGACATGCTGGTTTTTACAGGTGATTCATAAAAGATTAAAAGATTTCTCAAAAATTTCAAAACCTCAAACAAATCTTTTGATGAAAGATGTGCAGTTTGAATTTTCTGAAAATTGCAAGAAAGCTTTTGAATCTTTGAAGGAAAAATTGACCAAAGCAACAGTTATTGTTTCTCCAGATTGGAATTCACCATTTGAAGTTATGTGTAATGCAAGTGATACTGCTGCTGGAGCTGTTTTAGGACAGCGAAAGAATAAGATCTTTCGTCCAATTACTACGCCAGTAGAACTTTGAATGAAGCTCAATTAAACTATGCTACAATAGAAAAAGAATTACTGGCGGTAGTATTTTCCTTTGATAAATTTTGATCTTATTTAATTGAAATAAAGGTCATTGTTTTTACTGATCATGCAGCATTAAAATATATTTTGGCAAAAAAGGATGCAAAGCCTAGAATTCTAAGATGTATATTTTTGTTGCAAGAATTTGATCTTAAAATAAAAGATAAGAAAGGAACAGAAAATCAAGTGGCGGGCCATTTATCTAGAATATAAATACCACTTGTTGAGACAGTCGAAATCAGAGAAGAATTTCCAGATGAACATATTTTTTCTATCTCTGTAATTACAAAACAGGCACCTTGGTTTGCTAACATTGCTAATTACCTGGTAGGACTTTTGATACCAAAGGAGTTTTCTCCGCAGCACAAAAAAAAAAAAAAAAAAAAAAAAAAAAAAAAAAAAAAAAAAAAAAAAAAAAAAAAAAAAAAAACTAAAGACCAATGCTAGACATTACTTCTGGGAGAATCCTTATTTGTGTAAATTTTGTGCAGATAATATTGTGAGAAGATGTGTTCCAGAAGCAGAGATGAAAGATATTTTGAGTCATTGCCATGCCGGAGTAGTTGGTGGACACCACAGTTCCACCGGAACAGCTTCCAAGATTTTAGAAGCAGGATTTTACTGGCCTACTTTATTCAAAGATGCAAGATCATATGTGTTGACATGTGACAAATGCCAAAGGACAGGTAATATTTCAAAAAGAGATTAAATGCCTTTAAATTTCATACTCATATGTGAAATATTTGATGTTTGGGGTATATATTTTATGGGCCATTTCCTTCCTCACTGTCATGTCGATACATTTTTGGTAGATGTAGATTATGTCTCAAAATGGTAGAGACACTTTCAATAGCAACGAATGATGCTAAGATTGTGTTCAAATTCCTTAAGAGAAATATCTTCACTAGATTTGGGACTCCTAGAGTAATAATTAGTGACCAAGGCACACACTTTATGAATAAATAATTTTCAACGTTGCTATCTCGGTATGGGGTCACATAGAAAACAGGCACACCCTACCATGCGCAGACCAGTGGTCAAGTTGAGGTTTCTAATAGAGAATTAAAAAGAATCTTAGAAAAAACTATTGGCACATCATGTAAGGGTTGGGCTTAAAAGTTAGATGATGCATTAAAAAGAATCTTAGAAAAAACTATTGGCACATCATGTAAGGGTTGGGCTTAAAAGTTAGATGATGCATTGTGGGCCTATCGAACTGCATTTAAAACACCTATTGGGACTTCATCATATAAGCTGATTTTTGGAAAAACATGTTATTTACCTGTTAAAATAGAGAACAAGGCTTTTTAGGCAGTGAAAACAGTGAATCATGATATAACCAGTGCTGGCAAAAATAAATTGTTAAAACTTGATGAGTTAGATGAATTTAGGCTGAATTCTTATGAAAATGCTCGTATGTATAAAGAGAAGGTGAAAAAGTGGCATGACAAATTGATTCGCCACAAACAATTTCAGTTTGATGATCAAGTGCTTTTGTATAATAGTCGACTGGGAATATTTTTAGGAAAGTTTAAATCTCGTTGGACTGACCCATTTGTAATTACAGATGGTACCTTTTATGGAGCAATTGAAATTTAAAGAATCAGTGGAGGGGAGAAATTCAAGGTAAATGGGCACAGGTTAAAGTTGTATTTTGGAGGACAGTACGAAAAGCAAGCTCTTACACTTGAAATACGGTGATGAAATAGGGAGCAAGAATAAGTCGAGCTGCCGACGTTAAACTCAGAACTACTTTTTCACACCCGTAGCTAATGAGGGTGAAGCAGTGGAGCCTCATAAGCCCAATATAGATATATTTTATCAATTACTTAACCAATTAATCTGGTTAATATCCAGGTTGTTGTACAACCAGAATTGAAATGAAGGCCTCTACAAAAACAGCATCATCAGCACAGGAGTAAATCCACGGTGATTTGTATTCCTAAATAATTGGTTGATTAACTATTTGGTCATAACTAATCTAATATTGGCACATGTAATTTTCTTGTTTATATTTAAACTAGGACCCCATAACTGGTAAGGTCTAAAAACAATTCCAGTCTATTGCACATACAATATGTGTAGTCCCAGTTTCTTTCAAGTCTTCTTCTGTGATTTTATATTTGAAAGCCAAAAATATTTTTACTTTATGTTTATATAGAAATATTCCTAATATATAGTTAGTTTGTTACATAAATAATACTTAAATCTTTAATATATATATATATATATATAAAACTTGAAATATTCAGGCATTACGGATCTGCCGTTGCCAAAGGTGGGAAGTTTAGGTTTGTTTTTTTTATTTTTTATTTTTTTAATTGTGTTTTGTTTTTGAAAAAAGAGAGTAAAAACCTTATTTTGAATTCCTAAAGAACAGAACGTAAGGATGTCATTCCTTAAGTATGTCATCCTTATTTTAACTTTCTTTTGCGCTCTTTACCTAGTTGTATATAGAGTGTAAAGTGGAGGACCAATAAAAAAAGGTAAAAATTCTTTTAGCCACCATTTTTGTTATTAGCCACCACAATGAACGCTTGTTCTTCTTCTTCTTGTTACCAACCACCACCATGAACGACCCTTCTTCTTCTTCACTCTTTTTCTTCTTCTTTCTCCATTCTTCTCTTAAACATTATTGATTACTCTATCTTTGGCTCTGCACTTGTTCTTTCTCCTCTTCTTCTTTTTCTCTTCTCTTACATCATGGCTAAGAAATCTGCTAGTAACCCTCCATCATCTGAAACATTGGCGAACTCCAAAAGAAAAGTCATCCATGAAAGGGGCTTGGATTTCGACCCAGAAGCAAGAGCCATGCAAGAATTTATTGTCCAAATAATCAACAAGCACAAGTGGGAAGAATTTGCACAATCTCAGGGTAACTTTGTTCTTAACTTTGTTACTAAATTTTACCAAAGTATGAACAAAGAGAAGAATGAAAGCATTGTGAAAGGGGAAAAAATTTGATTTTTCTCCTGAAAAAATCAATGAGATTCTTAATCTTCAACCTGTGGATGAGAGTGAGGCACAAGAGTTTTTTAAGACTCCAAACTTGGAAATTCTTGAAGAAAAGTTGTGCCCTTTTGGAGCAAATTGGGGATATGATACAAGGGGTAATAAAATCAGAGTGAGAGGTGTGAATTTAGGATATAGAGCTAGAGTTTTGTTAGCTTTTATCAGCTCTAGGTTTATTCCTAATTCAAACAGTTGTAAGATTTATTTGAATAGAATTACTCTCTTGTATGCCGTGAGTATAGGACTACCACTGGATATTGGAAAGTTAATAAATGAAAACATGAAAACTTGTGAATGTTTGGGGTTTCCTAGCACGATTGCTAAGTTGTGTGCTTCTGTTGGGCTAAAAGTTACAAGCAAAAAATTGACTCTGTTTGGATTGGAGAACGCTTCTGGTCTCAAATTGATCCGACTGATGGTCTTAGAAGGAAGACAGGGGAAGAGGAACCTTTGATGAGGAAAATAGTTTCTCATAACAAACAAGATGCTTGGCCTTTGGCAGTAGAGGAATTGAAAAATCAAATGAGCCAAATGGAGAAAAGAATAAGGGAGGAAATCAGGGCTGGTTTTGGTGATCTAAAAAATGAACTGAGACAATTGAAGGAGAGCCAAAAGGAAAGGTTTGATAGAGCAGAACATATAGATATGCAAAGTTTAATTTTTAATACTTCTTTGCAAGCTATGTCTAGCAATCTGCTGAATATGTTTTGTTCATATCAAGGGTTTACTCCGGAAATGCATGATGGACCATCCTACTTTCCTTGCTTTTCCTTTGTTGATCCCAGCACTTCCCCGATTCTCCAGTACATAAGTATGCCACCACACAATCCACCATCTCCTCCAATTCCAACTTATGCACCTCCACTGCCTGCTGCACCCCTTGTTGGTCCTGAAGTTTCTACTCATAGCAGCTTTAACATTGCAGATTTTCTTAATCTTGTACCTCAAATTTCAGATCTAAATATTGTTAGGGGAGTAGAACCAGTTTCTGTTGTACCAAGTCCTAAGAGGCAATGGTTTGGAAAAGCTGTTAACTTTGATGAGTCCGAGCCAGACTCGGATAATGAACTGACGCCCCAAAAGGATGGCTGCGGCTGCAGCTGCTTGGGCGGATGATTTTGTGGTGGATGATGCTTGTGAGGATGAAGATTCAAATGGAAGAAAGTAGTTGATGAGTTAGGGGAAGAAATTTGTTGCTACTGGATGGAGGTTTTTGCTATGGCTTTACTTTTTGCTCATCCAGGAGGATGATAATATCTTTAGGAAATATTGATAGCTACTGTTTGGATTGTAGATATAAATAGGTAAGTAGCCTTTCAATATTAAGAAACAAGTTTTTGTGGGTCCACACAGATGCCCAAGTTTATGTCCATATTTGAACCCCAAAGTATTGTGAATTATTAGAAGCTCCTGTGAAATAAAGACCGTAAAGTAAAGATAATACACAGAGAAACTGATATGTTATTCAAACTTCAAACTTATGTGCATAATATGAAATATCCTTTATTTATAGAAGAAAACAAGCTGCTGTATAAGTTGTTTCTGCAAGCTGCTGTGTGATGTTTATCCATAACGGAGTATCGAAAGGATAAGTTCATTGTACCAAATATAGATAATCTTCTACTGGGGGTGATATTTATCCATAATGGAGTACCAAAAGGATAAGCTCATTGTACTAGATATAGATAATCTTCTACAGGGGGTGATGTTTATCCATAACGTAGTACCGAAAGGATAAGCTCGTTGTATCAGATATAGATTATCTTCTAACATGGGTGATGTTTATCTATAACGGAGTACTGAAAGGATAAGCTTCTTCAAGAGGCTTATTTCCAATAGAGTACTAAATAGATAAACATATTTACAGCGGAGTCTCATATAGATGAACTTCTTCAGGAAGCTTATTTACAACGGAGTACTTGAACGATTTAATGAATAAATCTGCCGGATTGTCACTTGAACGGATTTGTTTCATATCAATGTCATCATTTTGCTGAAGATCATGTGTGTAGAATAATTTTGATGAAATGTGTTTCATTCTATCTCCTTTTATAAATCCTCCCTTTAATTGGGCTATGCATGCAGCATTATCTTCGTATAAAATTGTGGATCTTTTATCGCATTCTAAATCACATTTTCCTTGAATAAAATGAATCACCGATCTCAACCATACGCATTCCCTACTTGCTTCATGAATAGCTATTATCTCGGCATGATTTGAAGAAGTAGCAACAATAGATTGCTTTGTGGAGCGCCATGATATGACAATACCTCCATATATAAACACGTACCCCGTTTGAGATCGAGCTTTATGTGGATCAGAAAAATAATCTGCATCTGCATAACTAACAAGATTTGCACTACCTTTGTTAGAATAAAATAAACTCATATCAAGAGTTCTTTTTAAATATCCCAATATATGCTTAATCTCGTTCTAATGTCTCCGTGTAGGAGAAGAGCTATATTTTGCTAGTAAATTAACAGAAAATGCTATGTCAGGCCTTGTAGCATTAGCAAGGTACATAAGTGGACCAATCACACTAAGATAAGGTATTTCGGGATCAAGGAGTTCCTCATCCTCTTCTGGAGGTCGGAACAGATCCTTATTCATTTCAAGTGATCGAACAATCTTTGGTGTACTCAATGGGTATGCTTTGTCCATGTAAAAGCCTTTTAAGATCCTTTCTGTCTAGGCAGATTGATGGATAAAGATCTTGTCTGCTAAAAGTTCAATTTGCAGACCAAGACAAAGTTTTATCTTTCCAAGATCTTTCATCTCAAATTCTTTCTTAAGATATTCAATTGCCTTTTGGAACTCTTCTGGAGTTCCAACAAGATTTATGTCATCAACATAAACAGCAAGTATAATAAATTCCGATGCCATTTTCTTTATAACAATACATGGACAAATAACATCATTTATGTAACCATCTTTCAGCAAATATTCACTAAGACGATTATACCATATGCACCCAGATTGCTTTAAACCGTATAAAGATCTTTGTAATCTGATTGAATATATTTCCCGAGATTTTGAATTTGCTACAAGCATTCTAAATCCTTTAGGAATTTTCATATAAATTTTATTATCAAGTGAACCGTACAGATAAGCTATAACTACATCTGTTAGATGTATTTCAAGCTTTTGATGTAGTGCTAAATTGATGAGATATCGAAATATTATTGCATCCATAACTGGTGAATATGTTTCATCAAAGACTCCAGGTCGTTGTGAGAATCTTTGTGCGACAAAGGCGGGCTTTATATCTATTAATTTCATTTTTATCATTCCTTTTTCGCACAAAAACCTATTTATGACGAACTGGTTTTATACCAGCAGATGTTTGGAATACTGGTCCAAAGACCTCTCTTTTTGCAAGTGCATTCAATTCTGATTGAATTGCCTCTTGCCATTTTGGCTAATCAGATCTTTGTCGACATTCTTCAGCAGATCGGGTTTCAAGATCCTCACTATCTTGCATAATGTTAAGTGCAACATTATATGCAAAACTATTATCCACCATTATTTCACATTGATTTAAATTAATCCCTTCACCAGTAAAACTTATTAAAAGCTTCTCACTCACTTGAGTCTCGGGTTCATTGATTTCTTCAGGAATCTCAGAACTAATCAGATCTTGGATCTCTTCAGGGGATCCCTTCATAGTATTGTTATGATCATTTATCTATTTGCTTTTTCGAGGATTTCGATCCTGGAACCCAAAGGCTTACCACGCTTCAGGCGTGCTTTATGTTCACTAGCTCTCATGTTAGTAGATGGTCCTGCTGGGACATTAATTCGGATA
The DNA here is from genome assembly GCA_002018475.1 of Nicotiana obtusifolia. Lineage (NCBI taxonomy): Eukaryota > Viridiplantae > Streptophyta > Magnoliopsida > Solanales > Solanaceae > Nicotiana > Nicotiana obtusifolia. The sequence goes on along the minus strand of MCJB01000780.1, from coordinate 112,365 downwards.
GGCACATTCTCTGCAGGGATATGTGACTTAGTTATCCTTTTCAAACCAGTAAATGTGTCTGGCATTTGATTTACTATATTTTGTAAATGGATGATCTTCTGGACCTCCTTATTATATATGGTACGTGGATCAAAATAGGATAATGATGAAACTTTTCACACAATTTCTCTTTTGATTTCCTTTCTCTCTCCCCCTAATTGTGGGAAATTTATTTTATCAAACCGACAATCTGCAAATTGAGTAGTAAATAAATCGTCCGTCAATGGTTCAAAATAGCGAATAATAGAGGGTAATTCAAATCCAATATATATTCCTAACCTTCTTTGCGGTCCCATCTTATTGTGTTGTGGTGGTGCTACTGGCACATATACAGCACATTCAAAAATTCGTAAATGGGCAATATTTGATTCATGACCAAAATCTAATTGTGACGGAGAATATTTATTATATTATATCGGTCTGAGACGGATAAATGATGCTGCATGCAAGATAGCATGGCCCCAAACAGTAATGGGCAATTTTGTTTCATAAGTAGTGATCTTGCTATCAATTGCAGGCGTTTAATAAATGACTCTGCAAGACCATTTTGAGTATGAACATAAGCTATAGGATGTTCAATTTTTATCTCAACTGATAGACAGTAATCATCAAAAGCTTGAGATGAGAATTCTCCAGTATTATCAAAGCGAATAGTCTTTATAGGATAATCTGGGAATTGTGCCCTTAATCGAATTATTTGGGCTAATAGCATGCAAACGCCAGGTTGCGAGATGATATAGGCACACATGAGACCATCTTGAAGATGCATCTATTAGGACTATAAAATATCTAAACAACCCACTTGGTGGGTGAATTGGTCCACATATATCCCCACGTATACGTTCTAAAAAGGCAGGGGATTCAATGCCAACCTTCATTAGTGATGGTCTAGTGATCATTTTGCCTTGATAACTGGCATCACAAGAAAATTCATTATTTGTACGAATCTTTAGGTTCCTTAATGGATGCGTACTCGAATTTTCAGTAATTCGTCTCATCATTATTGATCTAGGATGGTCCAAACAGCCATGCCAAAGCACAAAAATATTTGAATCAGTAAACTTCTGGTTTATGATAGAGTGTGCTTCAATTGTACTAATCTTTGAATAGTATAAGCCTGAAGATAAAGTTGGTAACTTTTCTACAATCTTCTAGCCAGAAACATTCTTTGTAATACAAAGATATTCCATATTCATTTCATCTATCATCGCAACATAATACCTATTTTGGCGGATATCTATAAAACTTAACAAGTTTCTTCAGGACTTGAAGGAGAATAATATGTTATCTATAATAAATTTTGTTGCCTTAGATAGAAATATAGTGGCTCTTCCGGAGCCTTCAATCAAACTTATATTAACAGAAATTGTTGAAACATTTGCTTTTCCTTAAGCAAATAAGAAAAGTATTTCTAATCTTTCAATATGGCATGAGTTATTCCACTATCAATTACACAAATATCTTCGCAATTGGTCTTTGATCCAAACATAATTTGAGGATTATCCATATTCTTCAAAATGACATAAACAAAATAAATATGATAGTAAACATCATTATCAAAGCACAACTTTTATTTATGTACAACAATTACATAACCATACTATCTACTACATTCAATAAAAATTAAAGTATTTTCATTTCTACAGATTCATCACCGATCACATGACTTGTTTCTCCTTCGGGGAGTGCAAAGTAATCAGCTACATCTAAATATATGAAGCCAAAACTATCTTCAAAAATAAAATTTGCTTCAGCATTTTACTCTGTCTTCTTCAGGGAGGCTTGATACAGCTCAACCAAGTGCTTTGGCGTACGACAGGTACGTGACCAGTGCCCTTTTCCTCCAAATCTATAGCATGCATTTTCTGCCTTTGCTGTCATGCTTTTGTTCCTTCCTTTTTCACTGCTGGTGATGAGGAGGGTTCTTTGGTGCATTATTATTATCATGATTAGAGTTTCTTCCCCGACCATGGCTATGACAACGATTAGGGCCACGACCTCTTCCTCGCTTAGCTAGAACTTTTTCCAATTGTCTTTCAAAGAACACTGAGTCAAAAAAAAAAAATACGAAAGAAGGAGGGCATTCTTGAATATAGATTTTCTTTCGCCTATCATGTAAATAGCCTTTCGGAAAACCAATCTTGATATACTAATTATTCTGGAAACGCTGTGTTATGAGGTGAAAAAAAAAAAGAAAAAAAGAAGAAGAAGGTGAAACATCAAAGTTTCAAACCTTTGCAAGAAAAGAAGAAAAAATACAAAATACTGTAAAGGCCTATAAATTCCAAAAAGTCAACACACAATATCGGTTATACCTCTTGTAAATCTTATAGCCATATTACAGCCAAATAAAAGTGCAATACATATTCCAAATTCAGTGTTGAGAAATAAAGAATGACATGGAGCAAGTCTATGGACAAAGTAAAGTAACACTCAGTTTGTATGATCATAAAATTATCAAGTTATATGAAGATATCAAGCAAAGTAAAGTTAGAAGCAAGGTAAAGATTTGAAAAACTTGGAAAGGTAAATTGTTTGATTAAATGAGACCTTTATTGGCTTAGATTTTTTTTTTTTTTTTTTACAGAGAGTATCAATATAAGAGGGAAGTAATCATTATTCTCTTTCACTCGAGGGCGAGCAAAAATTCAAGTGTGGGGGAATGATAAATATAAATTTTATATATATATATATAGGTATATATAGTATTAAACAAATAAATATTTTACTTTTATTTGTATAATTTTCTTTCAATATTGGTACAAATATATATTAAGTATTGCACATAAAGAAAAAGAAAAAAAAATAGAAAGAAGAGCAAAGAAAGCAAAAGTAAAGACAGAGGGCCAAGGATGACATCCTCCATCCAGGATTGTCATTCATGGGAAGAGAAAGATGGAGGAAATTGAGTTTAAGAATAGAGGATGGCATCCAAGACCACATCCCAGGCCAAAAATGACATCCCCATGTTGGTGCTGAAGACCAAGAATCGCATCCCTAATTCGAGGATGGCATCCTTGAAGTTTATGGTTTTCTTTTCCTATAAAAGAGGCATGACTTTCAGTAGGAAGGGGCAGCGAGAGAGAACGAAGATATTTTAGTCAATAACTTTGGCATATCTTTAAGTTTTGAAAGTATATTTTCTTTTCAGAAATAATAAGAATTTTAATTTTTTTAGCTTTTCCTATTTTTCTCCATGGAGTAATTTTTCTTTCAGTTGGGATAAGTGGAGAAGCTTGATATATGAAAATTTCGATCTTTTTATTATTCTTGAGTGAGAGTAATTCTTTGTTAATTTTACATCAAAAGTAATGAATATATATTAGCCAACTTTATCATATCTACATATTAAATGTTACAATATTCCTTGTTTTAATCTTTTCTATCGAAAGAAGCAAGAATTAAACAGGGATAGTTATTGCTAGATATGTTTGTGTAATAATTTGAAGTAAGTATATTTTATTACTTAAAATTCTTTACCTTGATTTCTTGAGTCTTCACTCGAAAGAAGAAAATCAGTTAGCCAAGTTAGAGAATTTAACTAAAGCTAATTGAAAGAGGCTTTATGTTTATATGATGTACTTATTTAAGATAAGCTATTTTCTATGTCAATACTATGAGTCTTTTGTTTTATTATGCTTATCGAAAGAGGAAAAATTGAATGAAAGACATGTGGTAGGAATATTATTTGTTAAATCGAAAGAGGCACTTAATGTGTGGCATAGAAAATAAAACTTTCTAAAACTCCAATTTAATCTTATATCAAGTGGATGCACAAAATCTCAACTCCTTTAACTTACAAAATCAAAAATAATTGTTCTTGTTTTCAGGTAGATTATAAATTCAACTCTTTTCATCGAATAGACTCTCTTAAATAGTAGGATGGATAATATCAATTTATAGCATAGATTCTCCAATCTCTATGGACGATATCATAAACTATACTATAATTTGACAAGTACGAGCGAGAAAATCATATACATATTGTGCTCGTCACTTATAAGCTTACATAAAGAGGTATTATCAAACTCAAGGTCGAGTTATGGATTCTATCAACTAATTATCATTTCACAAATGTCATTCGTTACTGTCCAATCTATTAGGCATACACTAACTCAAAATAGAGTTTTGTGTTTTGATAAATCAAAACAATAAATAAATCACATTGATCATAATAACTATATCAAGATTGGAGTATAAGCTTATTTAATGAATCAGAGAAATTCTTTTATATATTCAGCACAAAAACATCTTTTCTCTACTTGATCCGTTCAATATACACAAAGTATACTAGTACAAGAAGTTGGAGTAAAACTACTCCATCAAGATAAATTATACTTTAATTTTGTGCTACAATCATCAAAATATTTTGCCCAAAAATATCTTCGATTGTGAATATAATTTATTAATTATGAGAACCGACAATCTAATCTTCTGTATATGATCTAAGACTTCATACACTAAATCGTCTACTACATAATTAAAAGACACACATGTAACAACTGATCTATTTAAAAAAATACTTTATTGAATTATATAAATCAAATAAATAATTGTTCCATAAAGAATAAAATATCATACTATAGCTAAACCGCGTGGTTAGTAATATATCCCAACAATCTCCCACTTAGACTCATAACCATGCGTCTACAACTCTAATACCTATTCCTTCTACATGCTTGTCAAAAGTCTTCTGTGGCAAGCTCTTTGCAAACGGGTCTGCCAAATCTCTGACGCAATCTTCAACACATTTACATCACCTCTCTGAGTTATGTCCGGAATTAAATGATTTATGCTCAACATGCTTACTCCTTTATAGCGTCGTGGTTCCTTCGAGTTTGCAATTGCACCACCATTGTCATAATAAAGCTCAATTGATAATTGAACCGAAGGAAATACATTAAGCTCTTTCAGAAAGTTCCCGAGCCAAACAACCTCTTTAGCAGTCTCAAAGGCAATCACATATTCGGCTTCCATGGTGGAATCAGCAACACATGATTACTTGATACTCCTCCTACTTATGGCTCCACCTCCTAAGGTAAAAACATATCCTGAGGTAGATTTTCTAGAATCTCTATCTGACTGGAAATCCAAATCAGTATAGCCAATGGGTGCAAGATCACCTTAGTGATAAACCAACATATAATCCCTATTCCTTTTCAGGTACTTGATTACATGTTAGCGGCAGTCCAGTGTTCTTGTCCAGGATTAGATTGAAATATGCTAACCATGCCAACAACAAAGCAGATATCAGGGCTAGGGCATAGCATAGCATACATGAGACTCCCTACAGCAGAAGCATAAGGGACTGCCTTCATATTTTCTATCTCATTAGTCATTTTTTGGGACTGATTATTTGACAGAGAGATTCTATACCTAAAAGAATGAAAACCTTTCTTGGATTCTTGCATGCTAAACCTGGTGAGAATAGTATCAATATAAAGTGCTTAGGATAAGCCTAATATTCTTTTCTTGCACCATGTAGATGCACTCATCAAGACTTCCATTGAGGAAAGTCGTCTTGACATTCATTTTCCAAATCTCATAATCGTAATGAGCAACAATATATTAGAGAATCCTAATGGATTTGAACATGGCTACAGGCGAAAAGGTTTCCTCATAATTGATCTCTTATTTTTTAGTAAATCCTTTTGCAACAAGCCTAGCTTTAAAAGTTTGTACTTTTCCATCCACACTCTTTTTCATATAGATACATCTACAGCCAATGAGGTTGACTCTAGTAGGTAGTTCTACAAGGTCTCAAACTTGATTGGAGTACATGGACACCATTTCATATTTATAGTAACAATCCATTTTTTTGCGTCTGTATCCTGTAGTGCTTCGTCGTAATTAAGAGGTTCTGTATTAGGCTCTTTAGGGATTTTATCATAAGATTCTCCCAAGAGCACAAACTGGAGAAGTCTTTTAATAATCCTCCCATTACAACTAGTCACTATAGGTGCAGTTTGATCTTGTTGTTGAACCGCAATATCATTTTCCGGAACTGAAGCTCAATATTATCCTCCACGCCTTGCGATGCTAGGATATCATTAATTTTTTCCTCAAGTATAGGTTGCACAATAATTTCAAGTTGCTCAACAATTTAAGGTTGCTCAACATTACTCCTACTACTTTGGGGTAGTGAGATTTGCAATTGCTCTTGTGTGTTCTACTACCTATTGACATTTTTCCCACTATGATAATGCAGTGGTATATCAATCTCGGTTTCCAGGATACGTTCCAGAGATGAGTCATTAGTTACACCGTTGCTTAATTCCTGTAAAACTAGTTTACTTCAGAGAATATGGTTCATTAAATAGTCCTCTTCTAAAAGTTTGGCATTTGTCGTAATAATTACCTTCTTTTCAGCATATGTGTTGGACAACCCTAAACCCGAATATGCTGCAAACTGGGCTTGCACCCAATCCACAATTCTGCTGGAGTTAAAGGTACTGACTTTGAAGGAACCAAATTCAGAATATAATATGCTGTTTCTAAAGCATATCCACAAAAGGAAAAAGACAAATCAGAATAACTTAACATTGATCTAACCATTTCCATGAATGTTCTATTTCTTCTTTCTGCCACACCATTTTGTTGTGGTATTCCTAGGGCAGACAATTAAGATGTAATTCCACAATCTGATAAATATTTAATCAATTTTGCAGAAAGGTATTCACCACCACAATCATATTGCAATCCGTTTCCGTCTTAAATTCTTTGAATTTCTCAAAACATTCGGACTTACGGTGCAACAGATAAATGTATCCATATTTCAAGTAATCATCTGTGAAAGTCACAAAGTACTCAAAACCATCTCTTGCTTGTATATTCATAGGATCACACAATTCTCAATGAATTAATTCCAACTTATCACTGGCTCTATTTCCTTTTGAGGAAAAATATATCTTGGTCATTTTTCCTTCTAAATAGGATTCATATGTTAGCAGTGCCTCCACTTTCAATAAACTCAAAGATCCATCTAAAACCAACCTCAAAATTCTATTTTTATTTATATGACCTAGACGTAAGTGCCACAGCTAAGTTTGACTCAATTCAGAAATACGTTTCTTTTATGTGGCAGATTAATGTTATTTAATTCTTTTGGTAGTATCACTCTAGGAGATATATCAAGTATAAAAAGGTCATGTACTCTAGCAGCAATGTAGATAAAACGTTTACTAAACTTAATAACAACAGAGTTATTAGTAAAATAAACATTATAACCAGCATCCATTAGTTTCAAAACCGCAATCAAATTCCTTCTAATGGAAGGTACATGGAGATCATCTTTTAAAACTAAAACTCTATCACTACTAAACGATACTCTAATATCTCCTAATGCTAAAGTTGGTGCTAGCTCGCTATTGGCTTGAAAAATGCAAACTTCATTCTCACTTAGCCACCGTATTTCCTGAAACCCCTGCAAATTAGTACAAATATTATTAGTGGCTCCTGAATATATACACCAAAATATGGTAGAGACATCCGCTAAACAAGTTTCAACTACATTTAAATTTGAATTACCTTGCTTATTAAACTTGGCTAGATAGGCAGGGCATTGCTTTTGTGATTCTCAGGTTGCTTGCAGTGATAGCACTTTCCATTAGGCTTTTTAATACCAGCAGCCGCACCTCCAGGTGCCAAAACCTTGTGAGTCTTCTTCTTTTTTCTTATCTCCTCTTGGCTTAGAAACCGAAGCTTTCTCAACATGCAGTGCCACAACTGGAGCTTGCTGTTTGACAATAAATTCTGCCGCTTGCAGTACATTCAACTATTTTGGTTATTGACAAATCCATTTTGTTCTTATCATAGTTCAAGAAAAATTGTTGAAAACTATAAGGCAGAGTCTGTAGGACTATCTCAACTTGAGATTCCTTATCAATCACAGCTCCAAGGACCTCCACTTCATTCAGAAGACTCATCGTCTTCAGAACATGGTCCCTAACAGATGATCCTTCAGCCATCTTGGTATTCAAAAGGGCTTTCATGGCTGTCTTTTTAGCCACACAATTTTGCTCTCTGAACATTTTTTTGAGACTTTCAAGCATGTCATAAGCAGACTCCATAGACTAATGCTGATGATGCAAAACACTCTCCATAGAGGCAAGAATGTAATATCGCGCCATCTCATCAGCCTTAACCCATTTGTCATAGGCCTTAACCTGATCATCAGTAGCATCTTCATCAAGTTTTTTTGGGCACTCCTCAGCTATTACGAATTTGTGCCCTTCAGCAGTTAGGACAATATAGGGTTCCTTTTCCAGTCAACATAATTCGGTCCTTCTAAATTGTTTTGGTTCAAAATGGAAGTAAGTGGGTTGAATGAAGACATGGTCAATCGGAGAGATATTAAAATTAAATAGATCATTAGTTATGCAATAAGAATAATAAAATTCAAAATAACAAATCACACATATAACTATGTGTAACGATCCAGCCGGTGTTGTAGCCCCGTCCCCCATTTACTGCTCATGTTATACTTAATTGATATTAAGTGACTTGCCGGGATAGTTGGTTCGGCTCCGGGGATATTTCGGAATGCGATGAGACACTTAGTCTCAGGGTTGAAAACATAAGTTGAAAAGGTTGATCGGATGTTGACTTATTTGTAAACGACTCTGAAATGGAGTTTTGATGGTTCTGTTAGCTCCGTTGGGCGATTTTGGACTTAGGAGTGTGTTCAGATAGTGATTTGGAGGTCCATAGTTGATTTAGGCTTGAAATGGCAAAAGATGGAAATTAGATGTTTTGAAAATTGAGAAGTTTGACCGAGAGTTGACCTTGTGGTTACCGGGCTCAGATTTTGGTTCCGGGAGTTGGAGTAGGTCCGTTGTGTCATTTATGACTTGTGTGCAAAATTTGAGGTTAGTCGGACTTGATTTGTGGTTACGGAGCTCAACTAAGTTCATATCATGTTTTAGGACTTGTTGGTGCATTTGGTTGAGGTCTCGGGGGCCTCGGGTGGAGTTCGAATGGTTATCGAATAAAAAATGAGACTTAGAGCATTGCTGAAGCTGGGAGCCTTCTAGTGTGATCGCTCCTCCGAGGGGTTTACGCCGCAGGTGCGGCTGATGTAGCACAGAAGCGGAGCTGGGCTCACCTGGGGAATGATGCAGGTGCGAGGGGTCTTCTGTATCTGCGAGCCCGTAGGTGCGAGCAACGTTCGAGGGTCACAAAAGCGCTTCCGCAGGGGCGGAACTTGGAGCGCAGGTGCAAACCCTATGGATTTAAGTGACATCCGTAGAAGCGGAACTCTTATCGCAAAAGCGATTCCGCAGGTGCAGATGCACTAGGCAGAACATTAAATTCGAGGGTTTCATGATTTTTCTCATTTTGGACTTTTCAAACTCGGTCTAAGGCAATTTTTGAGAGGTATTTTGAAGGGTTTCTTGAGGTAAGTCACTTGTGATCATTTTTATTCAATAATATTGTTTCCCCATTGGATTTCCCACTTAATTTGTGTGTTTTTGAGGTGGAATTTTGGGAGTTTGAGGCTAGGAATTTGGAGAGTTTAATTCGGGGATTTGAGTGATGATTTGGTGTTAGATTTTGGTAAATTTGTTATGGTTGGACTCGTGGTTGAATGGGCATCCAGATTTTGTAACTTTTATTATATTCCGAGACGTGGTCCCGGGGGTCGACTTTTGAGTTGACTCTTTTGAATTTTGATTAAGAATTTAGTATTTTCTTATGGAATTGATTCCTTTAGCTCGTATTGATTGTATCAAATTGTTTGTGGCTAGATTCGAGGCATTCGGATGCTGATTCATGAGGCGGCTTATTGGAGTAGGGATCTGCGCGGTTTGAGGTAAGTAACACTTCGAAACTTGGTTTTAAGGGTATGAAACCCTGAATTACGTGTTGTGTGATTGGTGTTGGGGTGACATACATGCTAGATGACAGGCGTGTGGGCATGCACCATAGGAATTGTAACTTGGTCAATTCCATGGAACTGTACAGTTGAATACTTATCATTATCCATATATTTTCCATGTGTTAGAGAAATTGAGCTTTAAGTCATGCTAGAAATCATACTTAGGCTACATATTGGTATTGTTGGGACCCACAGAGGTCGCATTACATGTTGAATTATTTGCTTAATTTGAATTCATGCACTCAGTCACATCTATTATTTGCATATCATATCTCAGTCTCTGTTGCCATTTATGTGTACATTATCTCATTGTTTGGGTTGATTATCATGATTTTTGTGAGCTCGAGAGACTAGAGAGATTGATGACTGAGTGAGGCCGAGGGACTGATTGTGAGGATATTTATGGGATCGGACTGCATGCCGCAGCATGTATTATTGATTCATGCAACGATTGGCCTATTATAACGCTTGGGCTGGATTTACTCCTCCGAATTCTGTACACCCACAATGAGCGCAGGTACCTACTGAGTGCGAGTGAGTGTCGAGCATGAGTGCCAAGCGATTGGGAGGACTGGGTGACTGTGAGGAATGAGTAACTGTGAGGATGGAGTGAATGAGAGGACTGAGTGATTGATACTTTGAGAGTATGCATATGATTTCATCACTGTTTTGTACTTCAGTTGGCATACATAACTGACATGTAGATATCGAGATGCACCGTATCTTGTTACAATTGAACTTGACATATCTTACTTGTTTGGGCTTTAACTGTTTACTTAGAAGCATGCATATATTTTTGTACTATAATTTTGTAATAGAACTGTACCTGTAAAGCTCGTCACTGCTTTCAGCCCGATAGTTAGACTTGTTACTTTCTGAGTTGGTTGTACTCACGCTACACCCTACACTACGAGTGCAGATCCAGGTGTTTCTGAACACGGTGGTTGCTGATTATCAGTGTGTACCATCATTCGGAGATTATCATGGTAGCTACCCTAGCGTCCACAGACCTTGACTTTCCTCCCCTATCCCTCAGTTTTTACTTATTCAGTTTCAGTCCTTAGACAGTGGTTCAGACTTTGTTTTTGTATAGATGCTCATGTACTTAGTGACCCCTAGTTCTGGGAAAATTCAGTATTAGGTTGTGATGGTTTTTTCCAGTATTTATGAGATTTTCACTTGTTTGAACCTATTTTGATATATTTTAAATTTGTTTTAAATTTGAAAGTGTTGGAAATGTATGAGTAGTCGACTTGCCTAGTATCATGATAGGCGTCATCACGATAGGCTGAGTTTTGGGTCGTGACAAGTTGGTATCAGAGTCCAGGTTACATAGGTCTCACGAGTCATGAGCAGGTTTAGTAGAGTCTTACGAATCGGTACGAAGACGTTTGTACTTATCTTTGAGAGGCTACCGAACCCTTAGGAAAAACTTCACATTCTTGTATTCTTGTCGTGCGAATTTGTTGATTCCGATAACCAAACTTATGTTATTCTATTCTCTCACATATGGCGAGGAAACGTGCCACCGAAGCGGATGGACAGCCACCATTACCACCGGCTAGGGCCACGAGAAGTCGGGTCAATGGTAGGGGCTGAGGTGCAGCTTGTATAGCAGCTAGAGCAGCACCTGCAGATCCACCAATTGCTCCAGCTCAGGAGCAAATACCCAATGTGGTTGAGCCAGTGGGAACAGCTCAGGCACCAGCTGTGCCCATTGTGATTCCAGGCCTTTAGGAGGCTTTGGCTCAGATATTGACTATGTGCACTAGCCTTGCTTAGACGGTTTCTGTTCAGTCTGCGCCAGCCACTTCTCAGGACGGGGGAGGTACTCAGACTCCCGCCGTCTGCACTAAAAAGTAGGTGATGCAGGACTTCAGACACCGGGGGTACTACCAGCCCAGTCGATTGCAATTGCTCAGGCCCAGGTGGGTCCCGTTATGAGTGATAATGAGAAGAAGAGACTAAAGAGTTTGGAGACTCCAGCCTCTATCATTCAGTAGGGCTGAGTCAGAGGATCCTCAGGACTTCTTGGATAGGTGCCAGCGGATTCTACATACAGCAGGCATTCTGGAGACAAGTGGGGTCTCATTTACTACTTTCAGTTTACTGGGATGCCTTTAGATGGTGGGAGGCTTATGAGAGAAGCAGGCCAGTCGGTGCTGCACCACTTTCATGGCATGAGTTCTCCGTTTTCTTCTTGGATAAATTTGTGCCACATACCCGTAAGGAGGAGCTGCACAGGCAGTTCGAGCAACTATGTTAGGATGGCCTGTTTGTGACCCAGTATGAGATGAGATTTTCAGAGTTGGCTCGTCACGCAGTTTGGTTGGTTCCCACTGAGAGGGAGAGGATTAGGAGGTTCATCGATGGCCTCCACTATCAGTTGCATTTTGTTATGACTCGGGAGAGTGTATCTGGTGCTTGGTTCGATGAGGTGGTTTATATTGCTCGGCGGCTAGAGATGGTCCATAGTCAGGAGCATGAGGAGAGGGAGACTAAGAGGCCTCGTGGTTTGGGTGGTTTCAGTGGTATTCCTTCTGGGGTCAGTTCCACCACCGCAGGGGTCGTCCTTATATGCCCTCTCAGATGGCTCGCCCAGTTCATCTTGGTGCATCAGCTAGCCATGGTTCGTACAGTGCTCGTCCGGGTCAGTCATCTCTCAATGCTCTCCCAGCTCAGATTTCATCCCATACTCCATCAGTTCAGGGTTCTTCTGTGCCAGGTCCTTCTAATAGTTACTCTGGTACTCGGGGCCCGATTCAGTCCCCACCACCACTACCGGGGTGTTGCTTTGAGTGCGGAAAGTTTGGGCATATGTGGATATAGAGTCCTCGTCGCTCGGGAGGTGCAGTTCAGTAGAGAAGTTAGGCCACAACTTCAGTACCAGTTACTTCACCACCCGCCCAACTAGCTCGGGGTGAGGCTCAGGCAGCTAGGGATCGCCCTAGAAGGGGAGGCTGATCAGGTGGTGGTCAGGCCCGATTCTATGCTATTCCTGCCAGACCAGATATCGTTGCTTCAGATGTAGTGATCCAGGTATTGTTTCAGCGTGTGACAGATATGCTTCACATTATTTGACCCTGGTTCTACTTATTCCTATGTATCATCCTATTTTACTCGTTATTTGGATATGCCCCGTGAGTCCTTAATTTCACATGTTCTTGTCTCTACGTCGGTAGATGACACTATATTGTGGACCATGTATATCGGTCGTGTGTAGTGACTATTGGGGGATTAGAGACCAAAGTTGATCTCTTATTGCTTAGTATGGTTGATTTCGACATGATCTTGGGTATGGATTGGTTGTCTCCATGTCATGTTATTCTAGATTGTCTCGCTATGATCGTGACGTTGGCGATGCCGGGGTTGCCAAGGATCGAGTGGAGAGGTTCTCTAGATTATCTTCCCAACAGGGTGATTTCTTATTTGAAGGCCCAACAGATGGTTGTGTAAGGCCCCATAAATTTTGCCAAGGAATTTGAGGTTTGTGGTGCCAAGGTAGACTTATGTGTTTGATGATTGTAGAAATTCGCAGTACGGACTTTTTTTGAGTTGAAGAATGCACTGAGGAGTTGGTGAAAATTTTTGGCTGAAGAAGGCGATTCTGCGATTAGTTTCGCGACCGCAGAACCATTTTGCGGGCCACATAATCATAGCGAAGTTGAGCAGAGAATTTGTTGAATTTTGAAGGTTGTTTTGCGGTCCATTATGCGATCGCATAGTTGTTTCGCGGTCCGCACATCTGTCGCAGATTTGGCATGAAGAATTTTGGAGAGTGATTCTGCGGTCCACTCTGCGGCCGCATAAGTGGTCTACGGACCGCAGACCTGTCGTAGAATGGTCCAGACCAGCCTACTCTGCGACCGCAGACTTGAGTTCAGAGGGTCCATTTTCCTATTTTTATAACCCGATCCCATTTTGATAAATAGCCTTAGGGGCTCATTTTGAAGCAAATGTATGATGATTTTAGAGAGATGTAAGAGTATTTTAGAGAGAGAAGGAGGAAATCTAGCATTCTAGTCACATATTCTTGCACCAATCTTCAAAGAATCAAGTAAGCCAATCACTAGATTATCATCTATACGGGTAAGTCATACTCCTAAGCTTTCATGCAAGAGGTTATGAGTTCAAGTATATTGTGGGGTTGGAAATAGGTCATGAATGTGATAATAGGTTGTAGTATGTGGGGTTAATGAACCATTTTGGTTAGTTTCTTATTGAAATTGGTTGAGAGAGGAAGGGATTACCATTGTAGAGCTATGTCGTCTATTTGCATACTAGGTGTTTGATAAAAATTCCTAAGAGAGTTACACCATGGGATTCCTTCTAGTTATTAACCGATTTTTGCTATCTTCCTATAGATTTTTATTGCTAGAAGTGTTGGGGCATTGTAGTAATTTAAGAAAAGCTCAAAGCAAGGTATGTTAGCTAAACTACTCTCTTAGAATTGAATTCCATGATGTTCCCGTATGTTTCAAGTATGGTTGGCTCAAGTTCCTCATTCCCATGTTTTGAGTTGTTCCCAATAAATTTGATTGTCCCGAGTAAGCGAAGTGTCGAGAATTATGTATTCAGAATATGTTCTGAATGTTCCTATCACGTTATGTTATACTTTGGGAATGAGTTCAAAAATGATATGTGTATTAAAAGGTTATGGCTTTTAGTCGTATTTCAAATGAAAGTCCATTATGCTTAACTTGGAAAGAATACTTAATGCCTCTAAAACTCATATTTCTCATATATATACTTAAGGCCCTTGATTTCGAATGTTCATATTGTTGATAATCTATAAAGATGCTTGAAAGTGAAAGAAATGAGTTGGAAGTATAAAGTGTGGCCAACGTACCAAGAATAAAAATTATACTTGTAGCTAATGGTGCCAATGAAATGAAATGAAATGATGTGAGGAAGGTTATGAAATGAACCTTGATTCAACTGTTCCAAATTGACTTGGAAAATAGATTTGCCTAAAAGCTTATGTCATCAAGTCATGCCCTAATGTGGCTGCTTTAACTGATGCCATGCTTTATAAGTATTTTCAATGTGTTTTAAGCCTTTACATATTTATGAGTTGAAATTTTGCACTGCTCTTTTGGGAAAAGAATTTCAAAAATAAATGGTATATTGCTCGTTTATGATTTTAACGTGTGTTCTACTGCTGGTCAGTTTGCCCCATTCTTTGGGAAGAAACCTATTGTGTTTAAAGTTTCCATTACTAATGAACTTAAAGTTATGATTTCCGCAATATTCGATATGTTGATGTTTGTGATGATTATCCTTCAAAGAAAAGAAATGAAGTGTAGAATATGAGATACGGCCACCGTGCCATGAATGAAGAATCATAAGTATGGCCAAGAGAGCTAAGGAAATGATGATGTTGTGAATGGTTGAAAAATACTAATGAAGATATATATAGTATGAAAGATAATGAGGTGAATATAAAATATATTTGTACTTTTGTTTCCCTTATGTACAAAATAAAATATTTTTGGGAGTCTCGTTAGTCACCGAGGAAGGGTAGGTAGGAATAACCTAACTCTAAAACTACATGTGCCGGTGTAGGTTGCATTGTGATTATTGCCCTTATTTGGGATGATATTGTTGTGATGAGAATATTCCCCTTTATTGGGATGAAGTGATTACTAGAAAAGGGTGATGTCGATCCACACGGCATTATGGTGAGACGGCCTAGTCGGTCGAGTCGTGATCAGACGCCATGACGCACACATGGTGGTGAGTGTGCTAAAAACTATAATTGAAATTGTGCTTGAGATTGTGATTGAGATAATGATTAAAGTTTTTTATAGTAATTGTAATTGTGGTTGATTCTTCGGGGAAGATGGCCTAGCCGATCGGGTCGTGGTCGGACTCCGTGCAAAATACACTGTGGTATATCTATATCGGTACTAATGATCTACCAACCAAAAATATATCATATCCGTATTTTGAAAATTGTTATGCTTTAAATTTGGCATTTGGATATTGTTGATTGTTACTTGTTATTTCCACAGTTTTTCCCCCTTCTTATATTGGCGTTCAATTTCGAAAGAGGACATTTAGCTTTACATACTAGTGCTATTCCTTATGGACTAACGTCCCTTTTGCCGAGGGCGCTGCGTTTTCAATGGATGCAGGTGGTTCGTCAGCTGGCGGTTGTGATCCTCGATAGCAGTTACTCCTTATTCAGCAAGTTTTGGTGAGCCCTACTCTGTTTCGGGCTTTATGTCATTTGACGTTGTATTTTTTGCTTTAAGGTATAGCCGGGGCCTTGTCGCCGGCACTTCCATTCTTCACTTCTATTGTACTTAGAGGTTCCGTAGATAGGTTGTGGGTGGTGTCTTATATTGGGAATGAAACTAGAAGTGTTGGTATTTGGCAAACCTATTTTTCATCATATCTATAAACTTGTAATATTTTGGAAATCGTAAATGAATATCCTTTGAGTAATGGAAAAAGAATGTGGAAAACTTGACTCTTCTTTTCTATCACTTGTACTGATTCTTGTATTGTTAATGGGTAAGGTTGGGTAGAAGGCATCTAGTAGACTTGCTCGGTCGGGTTATCTCAGTTGAGCGCTGGTCGCGCTCCCCGAGGTCGGGGCATGATAGGTTGGGAAGGGATGTTTATTATATTTGGCCTTCGTGAGGGATGTTGGTGCTGATACCTCTACTATTGATTCTGTTTCGGTGGTGCGAGACTTTTCGGATGTGTTTCTGATCCTCGTCCAATCCGCACTCAATAGTGAGTGAAAACGATTATTGGAAGAATAGTACCCAACAAGAGTCGGGGTTGATTTCCACAGGGAGTTACTACGGGTGTTAGGATATACACTTGACCAAAAAGAAAGGAATAGCTAAATTGCAATTCCACCACACAATTTTGTTTTTTACTTCTACTGTTAATCTAATGATTGCAAGATAAAGGAAATAGACTAGAGATAAATATAGTTAAGGTGTTTCCAATTGGGTAAAAGGCCTGGGGTTGTGACCATAACCTATGTGTTTGTTAATAGGGTAAAGACATTAATGCTTGTTTTATTGATTGTGGTGTATTATAGCTCACAACTATGCACTATCCACTCAATACCTCTCGGTCAAAGAATGGTTTTGCCCAATTTGGCTTTCTCCAAACCAAATGGGTATCAGCCAAAACCATTGATAAGAGCTCAAGTCGGGTTATTACTATCTCTAGGTTGAACATTTTAATTGGGTTAATCAATCTCTCAATTAACCAATTCCTTGTTAACTAAGTTATGCTAGATTAGGTCATTTGTGCTCAAGTAAAGACTAATTCAAATAGGCATGAATCAACGTTTGCAACCATTGATTCTAAAATTGAAGCATGAACTAAGCTAAATAATTAACACTCAATCATAAACAAGAACTAAATTAGATACTCATAAGGTTTACACACTAGGGTTAGGTCACAACCCTAGTAAGAGTCTAGCTACTCATAATGGGATTTGAAGAAAATAAAGACGAAAAGTTAATTAAACTCATAATGAAAGATTAAAATGATGAAATCTAATGTAAATATACTAAAATAATGTAAAATTTCCTAAAGTAGTAAAGAAAAACGGCTACAGCAACTTCAGATGTTCAAACTTGACCTAATTTTGTGAAACTCGACTATTTATACAGGGCCAAAACTCTCGGACAAAAATACCTCTCAGGAGGTTCTGCAGCTGCACAAGTCCATGTGTGGTTCGCAGATTACTTCATCTGGCAGAAAGTGCAGTTCTATGGCCGCACATTTCTGAACTACGGCCACGAGGATATCTCCTACGGCTGCACATTTCTGGACTGCAGCCGTAAGGCAATCTTCTGCAGCCGCACAATTATTGTGCGGTATGCAATTCTCAAAGGCTCCTGGACTTGGTCTTTTTGCATACTCTTTGATCTTTGACTCTTAACCTAGTTGTGCGGCCGCACATTGCTGAAAGGTCTGCTAAATATTTCTTCGTGCTTTGCGGCCGCAGATGGAATTCTGCAATCCGCAATTTCTTCTACGGCTGCAGAATTCCTTCTGTGGACCGCACATTTGTGCTTCTACGTTCTTTATTGCCTTGTGTTTCGGGACACTTCTTTTTTAGTCGGATTTCTTCTTGAGAGACCAAACTTCCAGCATTCCTACAATTTTGCATAATTTCATTAGTTCCGGGAACACAATTTAATACTTTCGGACTAAACCAAAAGCTAAAAGATGCTAATAAGCAGTCAAAATTCTCACTTATTAACTCCTCCAAACTTAGATCATTGACTGTCCTCAAGCAAATAAATTAGTTCCCACCTCGAAAAGTTAAGAGTCATTTCAGCGATTCAAAAGTGAGCCATCCACACATCAGTAGGGACCAATAATTACCCACATTACTCATGTATTATCAGCAAGGCAATAAGTTAAACATTCATGCATATATAGTTCTAATGTGACATTTGAGTTTCAAGAATTGACTTTACTCATCAAGGAGTCTTGCTCTATCATGTAGGTCATGGTGGACTCCAAACTCTTAAGAAATTTAGCATTCAATCCAAAGATTTATGAAAGGTCCACTCATCTCTCTCAAGAGAATGCCACAAGTACGGCTTTAAGTACCATAGGTTTGCCCCTCATGTAGATCGCCACTAGTGTAAGCTCACTCAACTTGAAATCAAGTAGGACTTCTTTCGAGATGTAGTGAAGGCTTTTGGTTTAAGGTCGGATACAGTATGGGTAAGTGGTTACACCTTTCCTTAAGCACTCCATCTTTCATTTCTCGACTCACACTTTGCCAATTCTTAGAGGCATTTTCTTTTCATTGGGACTAGAGAGACTTAGCATCGCTCTTTCTTGATCATTTTATTTTTTTCTCCCTTTTCGATTTCTCCATATTTGGGATCATTACCTCTTTTTTGGATCCATTCAACCTTTCCACTTATTCACTTTTTGCAATTTTTTTTTTGTTCTTTTCTTTTCTTGCCTTCTCTTCTCATAGAGATCATTTCTTTTCTCTTTTTGTGCTTTGATACCTTTTTCAAGTTCTTCGTCTCTCCCCCAACCTTACGGTTTAAGCCATTTGTTGCACTAGAGTGTTAAGGAAAGCTCGGGTGCCAAGAGAGGGTCACGACCAAACGACTAAAGGCTTGTAACATGGTTATCAAATGAGAAAGGCTAGAGGCTCAAAGGGGTTGACTATGAAAAATGACATTTTTTGGCAATAGAAAACTCAAATGGGCCAAGGAGAGCCTACAATCACTTCTCAAACCAAGCAAAACTTAGTATTTCGCCTTGAAACAAATTCGGGGCAAGTTATAAACCTTCGCATGGATACTTGGACTAGCATCAATTCATCTCACCCCTCACGCAACCAGATCATTAAAGAGGACAGAGTCGAGGGCCCACAACAATCACATTCAAGTTTAAAGATCACTATGGTCCAGTTAAACCACTTGATGATTGCCAAAGTCAACACAAGAGTCACAAAGTCACTAACTAGAGTTATTTCTTTCAAAAAACTTGTCTCTAACCATAAATACGCAGTTAAGTGTATTGGTACAAATTGAAGCATGGTTGACTCTTCAAATATGACTTAATTAGGTCTTTTTACTCATTACTACTACTATTATTACCTAAACACAAAAATGGTATCATTCCCTTAAGAAGGTTGTCACACCATCCATCGTTGGGATGAATCACACGGTTCACAAAACAACTATCTTGGAAAGAACCGTGGCATTAAGAAAACCAAAGGTTTTATTATCTACTAAAACATACGAAGCTACTAAATCAAACAAAGAAGCTACTAAATCAAAAGAAGAACTAGTAAAGAAATAGAAATAAAGAAAGAGAGAGAATATACACATAATAAGAAAAGAGAAAATAAAATCAAACTATTACAGACCAATTGTCTCAGGATGTATCAAATATAATCAATAAACTCCACACCCCCCCCCCCAATAA